>JALPQD010000105.1:5052493-5177493 GCA_023101885.1 Typhlomys cinereus | reverse complement strand
TGGGAGCAGGAGGAAGGCAGCTGGGATGGAGGAAGAGGAGTGGGAAAGGAGGGTTGGGAAGTCGAGAGATGAAGGCATATTTCCCTTTCTTTTTTTATTCAATTGTGCGCGCGCGCGTGTGTGTGTGTGTGTGTGTGTGTGTGTAGAAACATGGACGAATTCGGGAACCACCATCTCTGCCCCGGGATTCACAGGCTCCGCCCTACCAGGACCAGAAACGGAGGCCACCCCCGCTTCTGCCCGGCATCTATACGTGGGGTCTAGGATCTGAACTCAGGACCTTCCACCTGCAAGGCAGAGGCTTAACCCCTGAGCCACCTCTCCAGCCGCAGAATAATTCCCTTCTATTTGTGTATGAAAGCCTCAAAGGATAAGGAAAAATAATTTTAGCAAAAATTTAAAAAGAGGGCTGGAGAGGTGGCTCAGGGGTTAACCCTCTGCCTTGCAAGCGGAAGGTCCTGAGTTCGAATCCTAGACCCCACGTATAGACGCCGGGCAGAAGCGGGGGCGGCCTGCGTTTCTGGTCCTGGTAGGGCGGAGCCTGTGAATCCCGGGGCAGAATAAATAAGGAGGAGGTGGAGGCATCCATGGTGATCCCGAATTCGCCCGTGGTTCTACACACACATACACACACACACACACGCACACATGCATACATGCACACAATTGAATAAATAAAAAAAATTTAAAAGATTGGCCTTGCTATCATCCTTGATGACAGGATTATTTTGTGTCCTTTTTTATGCTTCCTTCTCCATGTATGCATACGTGTATGTGTGTGTGTGTGTTTGTGTATGTCTGTCTGTGTGTATCAGAGGGCACTGTGTGTCCCTGTGGAGGCCCGAGGATAACTTCCAGAATCATCCTGGGTTGCGCTACCTCCTTTTTGCTTTGCTCTGGGGTTTCCCAGGCTCTGTCTTCCAGGGCCGGTATTAATTGCAGACCATCACCATTTCCACCTGGACATTTTAGTGGGATCAGGTCCTTGCAAGGTAGAGGCGCAACTTGAGTTGTCTCTCCATCCTATGGTCTTTCTTATACATGTCAAGCTCCTTGGTCCAAAATAATTTCACTATAACCCAAGAAGCTGATTTAAACTCTGACCAGTGATCCTAAAAGAGAACATCTTAGGGCTCTATCTGCCCTGAGAAAGAAGGGAAATGAAATAAAGCAAAGGAGTTTACACATACAAGACCAATCCCAGCACAGGGCAGCATCAAGCATCCCTGACGGCTGTGCATGGTTCTTGCCTCTCTATGTACACCAGGTGAAGAACTGCTGTCATTTGGATACACACTGTATCCATTTTCTGGGTCAAAGTTGGAGGCTTATCATACAATAAGAGGATTTGTATAGTTTTCCTCTACACTTAGCTCACGCCCATGATACACAGCACAAACCCCATGATGAGAGGGTCTTGGGGCTTCTCCCCATCTTCCTATGTCCTCCTCCCAAAACACTACAGCCAAATTTGTTGCCCACTAACGACTTCCCGGCCTCAGGGCACACCTTGGAAAGAGGGAGAGACATTACCTTCTTAAGCTGGTGCCTGAAGACAGAGGACTTCTGTTGATCCTCTTGGCTGTCGCTGAAGGGGACATGGCCATTTTTGGAGTCTTCAAAGTAGACACAGATCCTTGTGAGGAAGAACTTAATCTTTGAGGAGAAACAGAAACGGGCTGTCACCTGAAAACTGTGCTATGCTAGATATTCAGTAACAAATTAATAGACAACAGTGACTCTGTGAAAGGCCCTAAGATTGGAGGGTTGGTGCAGAGTTGTCAGACACTGTGAGTACTGGGGGAAGGGGGTGCCTTAAAGTGAGAATGAGACTCATGGTTATCCTAGGGGAGAGCTAGAACTGTGTCTCACAGACCAGGGAGACAATACCCTCCCAAGGACGAGCTCCTCACCCAGCAGTCTGCTCACAGGCTGGGAATCACACTAGGGCCTCAGAGTCCTGCCATAAGCAGACCTATCATTCTGCCACTTCCCTTCCTTACTCTGTCATTCCACCCCTCCTTCCACCTGGCAAGTGCCCTTCAATAAGGCCCCTATTACTTCTAGGACTTTTTTTAAAAAATCCTGTTCCTTAGCAATTCATCTCATGAATCATCTTCAGTGAAATCTAAAATATCTCAAGATGTCACCTCATTGTTTAAGTAATTTAACTTATCCCCACTGTCTGCAAGGCCTAATGAAATCTCTGCCTTGATTTCAGAGCATCTCTAAATTGTGGCACTTGTATCCCTGAGCAGGTCCTACGAGCAGAAGATTTAACCCAGATATTCTCAACCACATGATATGAAACATCCCTAGGCACGTTAGTTGATTCTCACCTGTCTATGCAAGCCAGGTGAGCAATAGTAACATCTACCATTGGACGATGTCCTCAGACTTCCTCATCCATTTTAGATGGTTCTCACTGGATATGTATAGCAGGTGACGAACAGTACCATCTACTATTAGTATCTGCAGTTCTATCCATTTTCTGTAGCACGTTAAACAAACTGGATATTCACTAGAGGCTCTGACATAACTGCCCAAATGCCATGTGTTCCCGGACTGGACCACGCTCGCCCCGTCCAGTTAGTATATGGCACCTTCCCTGCAGGCCATTCTCTCCCCTTGCCTCCTTTTCACCTCTAACCTCTGACCTTCAAGCCTCTGCCTGTCTCACCCTCCCACCTGCCTTAACTGCCCACTTAGCTGTCACCTTGCGCAGATTCTTCAACAGCATCCATGTCAGCACACGTGCTCACAGTAAGTCACAGCTCTTACACACGTGTCATCATCTCCAATTTTTTACTTCGTTTACTTGTATGTGCACGCATGTGTGTTCATGCCATGGCATGTGCGTGGAGGTTAGAGGGCAGCTTTCAGAAAAATCAGCTGTCTCCTGCCACTTTGCGGGATGCAGGGACGGAACGCAGGGCCTTAGATTCACATATAAGCACCTTCACCTATTGAACCATGTTGCCCATTGGGCCATTTTGTCCACTGAATCATTTTGCCCATTGGGCCATCTCACCAGTTCACCATCATCTCACATTTGCCTCACTCGGTACGAGCTCCCTGAGGGCAGATTTATCTCTCATCTCCACTAAGCACAGCACCAGACATAAATCAGATGCTCTAACCATCTACCAAAGGGACACAAGGTAAAACTGGTTCCACCATAGATAGTTCAGGCTCAGCGGTGGTTTTCTAGGACAAAATATCATTTGTCCTAGAAAAATCACATGATGTAACTGGATTTCATTTTCCTCTCTTGTAGAGAACTCTTCCTTCCTTTGTAGACTCTTCATTACCTACCCTCCTAACCAGCATCTAGGCTGCTACTCAAGGACACACCTGCAGCGCATCCATCACCCAGCCCAGCCAAGGGGACTCGCTTGCTGCAGGTTCAGTGAGAGATGCACTGTCAAAAACTAATGGTGGACTGAAGAAAGACATCGGACATTGATCCTGGTTGTATATACATACATATGCACACAGGCATGCGTGCACACACCAGCACTAATAAGCATACATAAGCATACATATACCACACACATTTCACGTACACACACACCATTTACATGCACGCACACACCAACACTAATGAGCATTCACCCCACATACATCTCTCTCTCTCACACACACACCATTTACATGCATGCACATACTAACACTAATGAGCATGCATCACACACACACCTCACAGACACACACACACAAACACAACGCATGCACAAACCAACACTAATGAGCGTGCACTACACACATCACACACACACCCCACTTACATATACTCTACCACATATACATAACATTATACATGTATCACATATGCACCACACACACACTTATTTTAACACTCTGAAACAAAAAGAAGGAATTTAAAAAACAAAAGAGCTAGGCTGAGGATATCGCTCAGCAATACGATGTTTCCCTAGCATATGTAAGATCCTGAATTTGATCACAAGCATTCCCAACAGCAATAACAAAGGTGAAAATTACATAGTTTATGTTTTCATGGGTTGGTACTTGAGACATCTATCTAAAGGCCACATGTAGAAGCTACTAGAAATCCAGCTGGATAAACAGTACCTGAAGGGCTGGGACACTGTTCTTTGGTGCCCTTTAGAATCTTCTGACCTGCAGAAATCAAAGACAAGAGTTCAAGCATGAGCAGGGCCACATGATTAAACACAGCCCAACCCACACACACACTCACACTCACACATGTGTGCGAACACGTGCATAAACACACACATACAAGTTGCATCCATAAGAATATTCAGTTGCAAAAAGGGACTGTGCAAATATAATCAGGAATCGTGCACTTAATAAAGCGAATCCTGACACTGACAGGCGATCCATGAAATTCCCCCCTAAACATCATTTAAGGCATCATGCTCTCAAATAAGAAGGTGACTTATATCTGCTCAGTGTAAAAAAGATATTTCATGACCACAGCATGATGTCATTACGATTCTAAATTCCAAAAGCTGAGGAGAATATATCTGGGATCTAAAACAAAAGTATAAAATTCATATCTGCAAAGCCTTCTGAAATTTGTATGGTAAGGGTTCATTTCTTGTGCATATTCACTTGCCAAGTTAAACCTCCCTCCTACACAATCCTTTCTTCTCCTTTAAGATTTCTTTCATTTTTAACCCTATGTGTACTACTATAAAATTTCAAATGCTAAAGTCGGGAGTTGTAGTGGTTAGATTTGGATGTCAATTTGATGGCTGAGAGCTGAACTCTTAGAAACACCTATGAAGAATTATTTAATTAAGGCAAGCCCATAGGAGATAATAATGATGTGGACAGACCCAGCCCATAGGAGGTGGGATCATTCTGCAGGCAAGTGGATAAAATGCAAAGAGAATAGGTTAGTTTGGGAAGACAGGCAAATTGGAACATATGCCCCTCTCTCGGCTCTTCTGTGTGTATGGTGTGGTCACTTCCCTTGGCTCCTCATGTTGATACACGCTGTCGTGTCATCACCATCGACTGTAACTTAGAGCATCACAAGCTGGCATAAAAATTCCCCTTTTCGTCTAACTTGTTCCAACCACATATTCATCGTAGCAACAGACGGGTCAACTCCCATCACTGCTTTTGGTTGAATAGTTTCAAAGTTCACAATCAAGGTGACCCATGATATTACGGATGCACGCAAGAAACACTTCTTCAAGTCTCAAACTGAGAAGATAAAGCCAAGAAAGTAGGAGAGCAACACCAGAGTGTGGATCGAGCTGCTCCTCCTCCCTCCTCCTCTGGTCTTCAGTACAAAAACCTCTCGACGCACATCTCCAAGTATCTGCCGCACCACTAGGAACCCACTCATGGAACTCCAAAGAGGACTTAGAACCAGCAACAACTGCTTAGCAACTCGAGGTGGGATTCCACAGGAATCGTAGCAATTGCTTTCCAGAAGTTTCTACACTTCCAACAATGATTTTAAAAAATAAGCATAATAACAACATGAAAGAGTCATCCATCAGAAAACCCAAGGTAAAGCTGACCTCTACTGAATGGGCAGTCTAAGGAGCAGAGCAGTTCTGAACACTCGGAAACACACTGGGAAGTGAAACATCTCACGAGGAGTTACCTAAATGCACAGGATGGCGAGGAGCGGGGTTGCCTCTGACTTTTTAAGGCACGTAGTTTGTCTCCCTGCGTTAAACTGCTTTTGATTTCCACTTCTTCATCCTCTTCTATATTCTGGAAGGGGAAAAATAAAGGCACATCCCATAAAAAGATCATTGCAGATAGTTTGGCTTCATACAGAATTCTCAACTGTCTTCACATATGGAAAACATCTGATTTATGTGAATCATGGTAACAGATTCAATCATTTCACTGTGCTATAAATTCAGAACCATTCAAGTCATCTCTAGAGAATACTCACCATTTAAATATATGGGTCAAATACCAAAGCAAAGAAGTATGGGTGTGGATGTGGTAGAACTTAAAAACTGTATGTGCACCACAAATAGTAGACACAGTCCCAACTCACCTCTAAAGGGGAAAACCGCTTTTCTTTAAATGATATAGGTATAGATAGATAGATAGATAGATAGATAGATAGATAGATAGATAGATAGATAGATAGACAGACAGAGATAGAGATACATACTTATTGCAAGAAATAAAATGCATGTGAGCCTAAACAAACGCTAAAGCCACCTACGTTGACGTCTTGGCACAGCCTTCAAGAACCTGCACTGCGTAACACACATCTCAGCATCCTTCTTACAAAGAAGAGACTGCATTATATCTGCTACTTCGCTAACTTACCTTTTGCACTAAGAAACGCACATATATTAGAGGACATTTTCAGGACAAATGAAAAAGAACTCTATATGATCATTTTATAGCCTTATAAAACTCCATTGTCTAGACATGCCAAGCCGCATTACCTAACAAACACATTAGACCAGGCTGTTGTGGCCGTTTATCACTATGGGAGGCTTAAACGAACATCATTCTGCATGCAAATAGTTGTCTGGCACTGTTCTAGCATTGCTTTAAGACAAATTTCTGGAAGTAGACTTGCTAAGCTTATTTTAAAGCTATCTTCTGTATGTTTAAAAAAATAACAAATGCTCTCCGAAATGACTACAGAACATTTTAAACATCATCTAGCCAAGTTTAAAAGCTTTGAATTCCCTACTTCCTTGCTACTACTGTACCTTTAGCATTAATAAAGACATAAATAGCATTTAAATATGTAAATTTGTGTCTCTTTTATTTCCGAAGAAGTAGAACATCTTTTATGTTTAATAGCCTGAAGTTTTCATGTTGCTTGACTTGTGTGCGCTGTATTTTCTCTTTGATATGTACGTGCTCACTACTCTAGAAAGAAAATTTTTTTTTAATAAACTGCAAACATTTCCTTCAAGTTTCTCCCTGTAAAGAGAATTGGAGAAAAGAGGACTAGACTGCTGGGAGGAGCAGTGTTAATTAAATGGCTATTGTAATCCTCTCACCAGAAACGATGGTTTGGACCCAGGATATAGGGAGCTGGTTAAAAGTCTGAACTAGAGGAAGGAAGAGAAAGGGGAAAGGGAAGGACAGGTCTCAATAAACTTACTAAGAGACAAATTACATTATTATCTCTACTTATCTGCCCTTATTTTGTTTCTAAGGTATTGGATAAGGAAACTTTGGGGACAAGATAGATACAGAATATATAACCATAAAATTATCACTAAGCAAATGACCTTAAGCTCTGTTTGGTTTACTTAGTTTTCGGTTGGCTTTTATTTGTTTGTTTTAGAGACAGTCTCATGGAACCGAGAATGAACTCAGACTCACTATGCAGCAGAAACTGGCATTGAACATTTGATCCTCCTGCCTCTACTTCCCAAGTACTGGTAACACAGCTATGCCATCCAAACCTTGTGGTTCCACACACGTTTGTATTATGTTACCAAAATGTTTAAACAGAAAAGCTTTAGGGAAAAACAGATCTTGAGATATCAGTAAAACACACAGGCATGAGTGTAAGCCAGCCCCGTGTTTATTAATAGATCAATTCTATAACATATGTCAGGTCCTAAGAGCCTGAGGAAGAGTCGGGCCAGTGTATCAGAAGATCAGCTCTGTATATTGTAAGGCACAGTGAGTCTCATGAATGGTCGCCCCGGGCAGTGAAGACCTCTGCATTCGCTACTTGGCAGCAATGTGATTCAAGTACCTGTCGGAAAAAAATTAAGGGAGGAAAGGCTCATCTGGGCTCAAAATTCCAGAGAGATGCCCATCCACGGCGGTGGGACAGGTGCGGCGACGGAAGTGCATGGCTGAGGCTCTACATCACAGCCAACCCGGAAACGGAGAGCCCTGGAGCCAGGAGCGGAGCTATAACCTCCAAAGGCCTACCCTAGAAACCAAGTTCTATGAGCTAGGAACCACCTCCTCCTAAGCATGCCAAAGTTTCCCCAAATCTGGACCCCACTAAGAAGTAGACCTCTTCCTTTATACCAACTTCAATCCTCATGAAGACTGATAGACTCAAAAAACCAATGCGGAGAACCCAATGTTGGGGTTGCCCTCTGCTCTGAACCCACAGCCTCTCTCCCTGTAAAAGAAACAGCCCATTCTCTCCCAATCTGACCTCGTCAGGTGGAAGCACGTCAGAGAGAGCCATATGTCTTCTTTGACCACTTGAGCCGTGTTTATTAAGGCCTCGCAGACCATGAACACAAACGTAAGGAGAACAGACTGAAAAATCTCTGGCTTGGAACCTAAGTGGTCCCCACAGAGGTGCTGTGTAGAATCTACGGCAGCAGAGACCAGACTTACCAAGGGCAAAGTCCTCGCTTTGCAAGATTCCCCATAATTCTCAAAGTCACAACCCAGCACATTCCTACCGCCTGTCCCCATGCTAGAACCGTTTTCTGTCACCTTCCTCCCACCACACACTCAAATTCTCTAGAGTAGTCATTCCAGAGCCTCACAGGAACCAACCCCAAGAAGAGTCGATAGATCCAGAAAACAAAAGGTAACTTAGATTCTCTGCTTTCAATCTTTTAGATTTTTAAAAGGCAGTTGCTAGAGGAACATGGCCATTTTATAGACATAGTTTTAAAAAATCTAGAGTGTCCATGTATCTCTACACTGGTATAGAAATTGACACACAGTAAATCCTTAAGGCAGTCTTATTTTTTTCACTTGCAAATTATGAAAACAATAACAATAACACTAATTCTATCAAATTCTCTTCGTGTCCTCCATTCATGAAGTATTCCATGACTGGTATTGGATAAGTATGACAGGAAAAGAATTTGGAAGAGTTATTGGTACAAAGCATTGACTAATGCTAAAGCAATCCTAAAACACCATGTAGGTCAGGTGTGAAATACGAACCACGCCGTCTGTTGGGGCTTGGATGTGAACTGTCACTAACACATCGCCATTTGCTGGAGTCCCTGAAATGCTTTCGTTTCTTTACTCTAGCTGAGCAGATAACAGCACTTATTGATGCCTGTGTTTTCTCCAATTTCACAGGCTGAAATTCTAAGCTACAGGTGATGGCGTTAAGGGTGGCTCCTCTTGGGAGTGATTAGATCATGAGGCAGAAACCTCTGGAAAGGAGACCCCAAAAAGCTGCCTTTCCCTTAGCCAGGGGAGGAGACACAAAATGCAGCATTTACGATCCAGAGAGCAGATCGCTCCCAATGCTGATTGTGTCAGTCCTTGATGTCAGACTTCCCAGCCTCCAAGACTATGTGAAGTAAATTTATGCTGTTTCTAAACCAGTAGGTTTATAGCATCTTGTTACATAAGCTTGAATGAACTAAGATGAGGGCAACAGCTAGATGCAAGTTTAGATTTAAAACTGACATATTTCAAATTTCAGTCACCTGGCATCCTTTGCTCTTCCAGTTGGGAGGGGTAACTACTCCTAAGCTGAATAAATAGGAATAGAACTGTAAGAAAGGATGAACATGCATGTTTTGTCACATACTAATTTAATACAGATTACAGTATAGAAAACATCGTGTTCATTCAAGGTTTAACTATGTTCTTCAGATGGAGGGATTAAGGTTACACTTGTTTTTTTCAGAAGTCAAAAGTCGAGCCTTATTCACGTGAACTTTATCCTGGAAAAAGATTGCTAACCAGAGTCAATAATATAATATAAAAAAAAAAGACATGTTTTTGTTTGCAATGTTATTGCACTAAAATGTTCATTCAGATCCTTTCGTTTTCTTTTCCTAGGCAAGAGACAACGAAAGTCAACAAAGGCTCTCTACATCCACATGACCTTGGCTAAGACTGACATTTCATCAGAGGAGATGGCTCAAAAGGGCAAACGTGGCCACTTCATCGACAGCTGTTCTGAAGGACAAACATATGTTTAAAATCAGTTCCTCAGTGAGCTCCACCTGGGCCATAGACAGAAGCTCACTGCACCCCTCGCGATGCACTTTGTAAGTCTTTCTAGATGAAAGGAAACCGTCGTTTGATGCCATGTATTGCTATGAGAGAGCTATCGCGCACTCCTCCATCCGGGCTCCTAAGACTGACGACTCTGTCCAAAGCCCTGGTCTAGATCGACGTGTTTACCAGCTGATAAAATATAATCTGCACTTATTCCTTAAATATTTCAACAGACTTTCCTGTGTGTGTGTGTGTGCGCGTGTGCATGCGTGTGCATGTGCGTGTGCATGTGTATATGGATGCACATATTCACTCAAGTGCACATGTGGAAGCTCAAAGTTGATGTTGGTGTCTTTGTCCATGCTCCATTTTATTTTATTAAAGTAAGGTCTCTCCCTGAACTCAGACCTTGCTGACCCCAGCTAAGTCTGGCTACTAGTCAGTCTGTCCCTAGGGATGCCACATCTCTGCCTCCAGAGTTCTGGGTTACAGGCGACTGGCACACCTGTCCAGCTTTACAAGGATTCTGAGGATCTGAGGTCTGGCCCTCAAGTCGGCATGGCAGGCATAAAATAAAATATCTGCTGAACCACTTCTCAGTCCATTGTCGTTGTTTTCTTTTCTTTTAAACCTAGTACTTTGTTTTGCCTCCAGCACAATGTGACAAAGAGCTAAACCAGAGCTAGGCATGGGGGCTCAGCCATGCCACTCCAGCATATGGGAGGCTGCTACAGGAGCATTACCATGAGTTCTAGGGTCACTTGGGATATAGATCCTTTTTCAGAAAAGGAAAAGAAGGAAAATAATGAGGAGGAGAAGAAACAGGGAAAAGAGGAGAAGAGGAGGAAGAGGAAAAAGGAGGAGGAGGAGAAAGAAGAGGAGAAGGAGGAGGAGGAGAGGAAGGAGGATGGGGGAAGGAGGAGAAGGAGGAGGAGGAAGAGGAGGAGGAGCCTAAACTTGCAGTGGAAACTGAGTTCTCAAAGAGACCCCATTATTAATTCTGGAGCCGTAGAGAAGTCACAGAACTTTGGAACCATCATTTCTCTCCACAGAAGAGAATTAGAACAGATGGCTACACGGTTGCTTCTAATCCCAAAGATGTTCATGATCCTAATTCCTGCTCCTTCTGGCAGAAAATAATCACATACTAGGAATGAGACCGACACGGATTGAACTGTGGGTTAAAGATGATGTGAGACAGTGTCTGGAAGAGGAATCCTTACTGTAAGAGGCAGAGACGAAACACCCATCAGCCCATGTATAATTTCTTGATGTGGTTTGTTCAGAGTAGAATCTCTGTGAGACAAGTTGTCCCTGATTTTCCTCCGCCGCCACATTCACTTTAGAAACCCCATGAACTAGATCCTTCTACGGTGCCATTTGTGACAGATCCTATTTCTTTGATTAGAACATTGAACATTTTCTTCTTGATAACTGTTTCCAAATAGACACTTTGTTTTTCTGCCTCCCTTCTATAAATATTCCCTACCTCAAGAATATCCTTCTTTGAGCAGCAAAACTGCAAAAGAAAGTCAACAAACCATAATCCAGAACTTCAGAGACTCTACATCAACCACCTAGAACTAGGCCAGATTAATCTCTCCCCATCCTGAAGCTCAGGGACATTTGCGGAAGAGGGGGCGGTAAGAGTGTAAGAGCAAAAGGATGGGAGGAGCAATGATTTGCAAGATACTCCACACAAGTTAGGGCCGAAGCAATCATAACTGGACTTTGCATGCCCTGCACAATGTCCAACACACTATTGACCTCACAAAGTCTAGCATCTGCTAAAGGCACCAAGATCCTTGGAGGCAAGGGATTGGCAGCCACAGTAGTGTTCCTATGCTTAAAGGGAACACAGGAAAGGGTTCAGGGAAATGCCACTGGGTCCTTATACATCATCGGAGAGGAGGACCCAGAGGAGAGTCAGGGATGCATATTAAAGGACTCTCTGGGAATTGGGGTGGGAGGCACTGGGGGATGGAAAGGGAGGGAGGGGGAGCAGGGGGTTTGGGGGAGGAGGAGGGAGGAAGGGAACTGGTGTACCTATTAAGTTTGTATGAGCGGAAATAATAATAAAAATGTTAAAATAAAAAAATGAAAAAAAAGAATATCCTTCTTTGTAATTGTTCTCCTTTAATTAAAGGGGCTTTTTTTTGGGGGGGTTGCTCTATTTTGTACTCAATAGATTGATGATGATGTATGTTTATTTATTTATTTACTTAATTACTTACTTCGTGTGTGTGTGTGTGTGTGTGTGTGTGTGTGTGTGTGTGTGTGTATGGATCTGTGTGTACGGACCTAAGGGTGACTTCAGGAACCACCCTGGATTGCTCTATCTCCTCTTTGCTTTGCTCTGGAGTTTCTCAGGCTCCACCTTCCAGGGCTGGAAAGACAGGTTGCCGCCATTTTTTGCCTATTGCTTTTTATGCAAGATTCAAGTGTGAACTCAGGACCTCCTGCTTGCAAGGCAGAGGCTTAACCACTGAGTCATCTTTCCAGCACAGAAACTGGGTCCTTTTAGATGCTGCGAGGAAAGACATGACTGTTTTGTACATGCTCAGTTTGGAAACACGAAGCATATGAGTCTTGGGCTACACAGCCAACACTAGGCATGCCCAAGACTGGCCTGTCACCAGTCAATCATGGATCAAGTCGGGGACTCATGAGGGCCTGTCCTCGCCACTAAAGTACTGACCACCAATGGACTCTGAAGGAGAGGCAGAGGAGCCCACCAAGGTCAAACTCATGGTCAAATCCAGTGGGTCTCAAAACCAGCCACCAAGATGGGAGTGTGGGAAGGAGAATTACAGGGTAGAGAGATAGGTACTGGAGGATCAGAGGGAGCCGGAGGGAGATTAAAGAAGGTCGACAGTCAGTACATACTACATACACAGAGGACACTGTCAAAGAACAAATTCAGTAATTTAAAAAAAGGATGTTAGTTTTCTAGAGATGGAACTTCCTTAAGAAAACTTACCTCTCCAAATCTTTCCAAGCTTTGTATTTTAGATAAACTTCCTCCAATAGACATGTCATCCAAGCTAGAAATAATTTTATTAATACTCCCTTCACTGGATGGTCTATTTTTCAGTTTGGATCGGAAAATGTCTCCTTGGACCCACAACGATGCTTGTTTTCTGTAAAACAAACAAACAAACAAACAAACAAACAAACAAACAAGAGAAGACACAATATTATTTAAAATAAACTCTCACCACCTCAAAGCAACATCTTCCAGAGAGTGTTCAGTCATGTGCCTGCCAAGCAAACACAAGGACCCAAGTTCCCATCCCCAGCACTCGTGTCAAAGGCCGAGTGGGGAGGCACGTGGAATCAGGTGGATATTTGTGCCTAATTGTGTCACAATCATTCTCATCTAGCTGATAAATACTTTCTCTGCTGATAAGTCCTTCAGCGGATGTGTGCGCGTGTGTAGGTACATATGTGTGCATGACTGTGGAGGCGTGTGTCCATGTTGGGTATCTGCCTAAGTCTCTTCCTCTCTGAAACCTGAACTGGGTGGTGGCCAGAATGGCAGGCCAGTGAGCTTTAGCTTCCATCCTCCGGTTCTGGGATTATGGGCGCATGCAGCTGTGCTCGGTTGTTTACGTGGATGCTGGGGATGCAAACTCAGCTCCCCATGGCTATTCGCCAAGCACTCTCCCCCTGAGCTGTCTCTCCAGTTTTGGGTAGCTCCTGCCTTTCTAGCTTTACACCAATATCTAGCATAACCTGTGATCTGATGCTTGAATCTCACAACCTTCAAATAGTGGTAAGACAGCAACTGTTAAACACACACTCGGATATTCTATAGCTACTGTTATTCAAACAATGAGAAATCCAGGTAAGTCAAATACACAAAAAGCACAGGGTATTGTAAGCCTAAGCTGGAACCCTTGTTCCTCAAGATTTTCCACTTTGGGAATGTTAAAAGTAAACAGCTTCAGTGACCTGTGACTCAGATTCATACAGGACTGAAGAAAAGGGGCCACAGCAATCCGAAAGACTCAGACATCCCCATGAACCTCGAAGGGCAGTTTTGTGTTGTATGACAGATATTTTGCTCAGTGCAGACCACGCATCTACAGACCCCATAAGATTACAATGGCAATGGAAATCCCTGTGCCTGGTGACGTCATGACTGCAGCGGTGTTGTGGGACAACTGCATGCCTCCCACATGCTTGTAAAGGTGTTACGTAAGCTAACCTACTGATCGATATAGAAAAGTACTGCACATTTGGTTACCAACAGTACACAATACTTGATAACGGCAATAACAATATAACTGATTTCTGTATTTACTGTACTATCATTTTTTATTGCTACTTTATAATGCTGGATAGAGAACCCAGGACCTCACGCATGCTAGACTCGGCCCCTGAACTATGCATATTTGCTCTTTTTATTTTAGTGTGTACTCATTCTACTTAGAGAAAGAAAAAAGACACAGTGGGTAACAATGCTTGGGGTATTAGCATGAGAACCTAAGTTCAAATCCCTAGTCCCCACATGACAAGCTGGGCTTGGCTAAGGTTTGCTAGCACCAGCCTGGTTCCATGTACAGCAACAGACCCTGTCTCAAAGAAGCAAGGTGGAGAGTGATCGAGCAGGACATCTAACATCTCTGGCCTCTGGGTGCACGTGTGTGGATGTACCACATTAACACACACACAAGGTAAAAAACTACTGTGAAACTTGGTGCTGCGCTATGGCAGTGTCTTGGATATCTCCTACTTGCTAAGTCTCTTAACTGCATTCAGCGTGTTACACCCTTGCACTCAGCATGTTACACCCTTGCACCATGCAGGCTTCTATTAGCACACTACTGTGTTCACAAGACTTCAGAACCACCGTGGGATTCAGTTCTCCAAATGTACCCCATTTAAGCAGTGGAAGACCGCATCTGGAATGACTGGTTGGATCAACGCAGCCAAAAGTGCCCCAAAGACGGCGCACGCGAGCTGGACTAACAGCAACAGCAGGAACAGGCTGCCACAGAGGTTTCATTTGTTAACAGTCAAGCTGCTCCCAACAGGTCCTGTGTGTCACGCTAAGAAATTCAAATGTGGCTCCCCAAATAAAGAGGAGGTGCTGTAGCTGGTCTTTAAGGGGGAAGGAAGGAAGGGAGGAAGGAAGGAAGGGAGGGAGGGGAGAAAGAGAGAGAGAGGGGGAGGGAGGGAAGGAGGGAGGGAGGGAGGGAGGGAGGGAGGGAGAGAAAGAAAAAAGAAAAGAGAAGAGAAGAGAAGAGAAGAGAAGAGAAGAGAAGAGAAGAGAAGAGAAGAGAAGAGAAGAGAAGAGAAGAGAAGAGAAGAGAAAAGAAAAGAAAAGAAAAGAAAAGAAAAGAAAAGAAAAGAGAAAAGAAAGAGGGGGGGTGTCATAGTTACGCACAGGTGTCAACTTGACTCTTGAGGGTTTGAGCTCTGGGCACAGTTGTAGAGAGCTGATGGTTAAATTAAGCCCAGAGCAAACCTGAAGGAGATTGTCTAGCTGATTGGGGGAAGACCCAGCCCATGGTGGATGGGATTAGGCCCTGGATAAATCACAGAGAGCTGGTTGAGAGAGTTAACATCCTTCTGTATACTTGGCCAGACATGCTGGTCTGGCAAGTGAGGATTGTCCATCTCTCAGCCGTTATGCAGTAATGGTGTGGCCAGTTCCCTCAGCCCTGGTGTTGGTGCGTGCTCTCCGTCAAGCTGGACTGAGAACTGTAACTGGACTGTTGTAAGAAAGTAAACTCCAGGGCTGGAGAGGTAGCTCAGGGGTTAAGCCTCTGCCTTGCAGGTGGAAGGTCCTGAGTTCGGATCCTAGATCCCACGTATAGATGCCCGGTGGAAGTGGGGGCGGCCTGCGCTTCTGGTCCTGGTAGGGTGGAGCCTGTGAATCCCGGGGCAGAGTAAACAAGGAGGAGGTGGAGGCGTCCATGGTGGTTTCCGAATTCGCCCGTGGTTACATACACACACACGCACACACACGCACACACACGCACACACACGCACACACACGCACACACGCACACACGCACACACACGTACACACGCACAATTGAATTAAAAATAAAAATAAAGAAAGTAAACTCCTTGTTCCCTTAAGCTGTGTTGCAGGTGGACTGCAACAGGGGGGGAGGGAGGGAAGTAAGAGGATGAAAGAAAGAAAGGCACGGAGACGAACAGAGGCAAAAGGATCCAAGAGGCTTAAGAAAGAAGAAAAGCAACTTCAATTCCAGTTATAAATGACAGCTCTGACAGCTTCAGATAAACTTGCAAAGTGACGACTTCCACTGCTTGGTTCAGTCTGTCCCTTCTCTGGAAAGACTCGACTTGAACCCGAATATTAAAGATGAATAAGGTGTCAGAGCTGATTTGAGTGTTGCTAAGCGATGCTGTATGCAAGTGTTTCTGGGGTGTGGGGGAGCACTTTAGGCAAGTACCTTATTATTGATGATGAAAATCCTGCTAGCTTTTATTATGGTGTCTGTTACTCCTTAAAAGCCTCATCCCAACAAAAGAAGTAAAACATGTATTTTTTAAGTATTTACATTTAAAACTCGTCTTCCCAAGCTAGCACATCTGCTGGAAGCAAACCCTCGGGTAATGTGTCACGTGTCCTAACAGAGCATGCGATGACTGTCCTCTGCCAATGGAATGTGTGCTTTGAAGTGACAGGAAGAGATCTGTCTGGATTTGAACACAGTCTCCTGGGACGATGTAGCCGAGAATGAGGTGCTTGTTTTTGGCCATATCCTGACTCTGAGTTTGTCAGGTGGGGGGGCTAGGTGCACAGGAGACATGATTAGCAGGGCTAGAATCATGGCTTGGCTTCCTTAAGAATGCTTCTTCCTCTATCATGAGGACCAGAGTTCAGACTCAAGCAGGGCGTGTTCACAAAGGTCTACAACCTGCGTTACAAGGTGGGAGATGGGGGGGTCAACTGGGGTTTGCTGGCTTCTAGTCTAGTTGAGACTCTAGCCCTGGAGTTAGGGAGAAACTCTTCCTCAGAGGACTAGGAGAGCAGTGATGGGGAGCATACCAACACCCTCTTCTGTCTTCTGCATATGTGCACATACAATCATACACAGACACACACTCCCACACACGTGCACACACATACACACACGCATACACAAATACGCGCGCACACACACATACACACACAAATATCTTTTGAAAAGAAAGAATATAACTCCCAGAAAAGCCCACATCCATTTCTTCATGTGTATATTGGGATTTGACTAAGATATTCACAGGGCAGATCTGTGTTCTGGTCATCCTAGACCAACTGGAAAGTGGCGTAAGTTTTCATATCTAATGGTCAAATTGTGGCTTTTGGTGGACATTAGGGTCAGAGCTGGGCTGTTCTGGGAAAATGTATCCAAGGTGGAAAGAGTGACAGGTGGAAGCTTTCCTCATCTTAACTCCCCTGCTTAAATTAAAGTATATATATATGAGTATATATTAAAATGTCTTTATTAACCACCCCCTCTGGAAAAAAAAGGACTAAGCTACTTGGCTGCATTGAACCAATTATACTTCCTTGCTCCTGATACGAGAACTTATATTTTTTGTACATGCCTGCTCTCTCTCTATATACACACACACACTCGCGCACACACACACATATATGTTATACTGTTATCAATATCTCTGGTTCTGAGTTCAGGACACAGAGTCCTTGTTTAGCTACCCTGTTTATAGCTGACTCCCACCTCGCTTCTTTAACTCAAGCAAATATTTATATCTTCCCAAGCTTCCACCTCTGTCAGTCTTTCCACTCTGGATACATTTTCCCAGGACGGCCTAGCTCTGACCCCAATGCCCATCAAAAGCCACAATTTGACCATTAGATATGAAAACTTAAGCCACTTTCCAGTTGGTCTAGTGTGACCAGAGCACAGATCTGCCCTATACTCACATCCCAAAGATGTGATGGTCACAGAAGTGATTTCTGGTTTAAGGAATTCAGCAAAGAGGCTGGGCGAGATGAATCAGTAGACAACACGTGCTGGCAAGCCTGATGGAAATCAGAGAGGGACAGACTGAACCAAACAAGTGGAAGTCGTCACTTTGCAATTTTTTGTCTGAAAGCTGTCAGAGTTTTCATTTATAACTGGAATTGGAAGTTTCTTTTTTTTTTCTTTAGCCTCTTGGATCTTTTTGCCTCTTTGTTTAGTTGTCTCTCCCTTTCCTTTTTCCTCTTTCCTTTTCTCTTTCCTTTCCTCTTTCCTTTCCTCTTTCCTTTCCTCTTTCCTTTCTTTTCCTTTCCTTTCCTTTCCTTTCCTTTCCTTTTCTTTCCTTTCCTTTCCTTCTGTCTCTTTCTTTCTTCCCTCTTTCCTTCCTTTCCCCCTAAAGGCCCCCTACAGAACCTTCTCTTTACTTGGGGAGCTACATCTGAATTTCTTAGCATGACACACAGACCCTGTTGGGAGCAGCCTGATTCCCACCGTGGAGTCTAGAGGGCAGCACAGTGGCAGGAGGAGGCTTCTGAGAGCTGTCCTTGACCTCCACACCTGTGCCCAGGCTCTCTGGCTCTCTGGCTCTCTGGCTCTCTGGCTCTCTCTCTCTCTCTCTCTCTCTCTCTCTCTCTCTCTCTCTCGTTCTCTCTCTTTCTCTCACTCACACACACACACATAAATAATAAAGAAAAAATTTGCATGTGTGGGGGCATGTATACAAGAGTGTCCTTGTATGTGTGTGCGCGTGTGCACGTGTGTGTGCGCGCGCGCGTGTCTGTGCGTGTGTGTGTGTGTGTGTGTGTGTGTGTGTGTGTGTGTGTGTGTCTGTGGAGGCCCAAGGGTAAAATCAGACTTTCAGGAATCATCCTGGACTGTTCACCTCCTTATGGCTTTGCTCTTGGGTTTTCCAGGCTCTGCTATCCAGGGACCGAATCACAGGCTGACTCCATATCCAATTGATATTTTTACATGGGATCTGGGGATCTGAACTCAGGTCCTTTTGTTTGAGAGGCAAAGGATTCAGCCATCTTCCCAGTCCATAAAACATTTTTTTTAAAAAAAGAATTCTATTAGAGAAGAGCCTAGGTTGTTATTAAAGAATGGTGGATTAGAAGCGGCAGCTGAGAGGCAGGTGATGATTACAGTACAACTGGAAGGTTGTAAATTTAGAAAAAGAATTCCTAGGGGCTGGAGAGGTGGCTCAGGGGTTAAGCCTCTGCCTTACAGGCTGAAGGTCTTGAGTTCAAATCCTAGACCCCACGTATAGATGCTGGGTGGAAGCGGGGGCGGCCTGTGTTTCTGGTCCTGGTAGGGCGGAGCCTGTGAATCCCAGGGCAGAGTAAACAAGGAGGAGGTGGAGGCGTCCATGGTGGTTCCCAAATTCGCCCGTGGTTACACACACACACACACACACACACACACACACACACACACACACACACATGCACACGCACAATTGAATAAATAAAATAAAAGATTAAAACAAAAAAGAATTCCTAAACGTATCAGGGAAGGTTCTTCATTCTGAAATGCACAAGGAAATGAAGCTAGGAGGGGAATGAAACTAGGAGGGGAAAAACAAATTATTAGAAGGAAAAAGTAAATGAAGATACTCAAGCAGATAAATCTAGTTTTAGAAATAGAATCTCAACGTCAGATGAGAGACCGCGGGCATCCCAGCTAACTTCACAACAGAATCCAGCCAAGTGGGGGCTGGACGAAGTGGCACAGCAGGTGAAGGTTCTTGCTGCCAAAGCTCTGAATTTGATCCCCCAAACCCCCAGAAAAGTGAATGGAGAGAAATGACTCCACAAAGTTGTCCTCCGACCTCCACGTGAGCACTGTGGCCTGAATTCATGTACCACACACACAAAATAATAAAAATCTAGCATGTCACTGCCTTCAATACTTTCTATCTCTAAACCTTATATATTTTTTAAAAGCACAATAAACAGAACAAAACCTTCCAGGATGACAATTCATAATATCCAAAAGATGGAAACAGCTCAAATTGCCAATCAATAAAATTAATGGCTCAACAAAATGCAGTATGTAATATGAATAAGCTCATCAATGGTAGAGTGTTTCCCTAGAGTGCCCAAAGTCCTGAGTTCAATTCCCAGCTATACAGAAAAAAAGAAAGAAAAATCTAATATATATATTATAACAGTCACCATGCTACAATTGTAACATGTATAGTCGACTGTTTCTGTGGCAGTTTAACATATCACCTTGATGACTGAGAACTGAGTATTAGACACTTTCACCTATGAAGAATTATTTAGTTAAGGTAAGTCACTCGCAGGCATGTAAGAGATTGATTGATGTGGTAAGACCCCGCCCATCATGAATGGTACCATTCCCTGGGCAGATGGATAACACAAAGAAAATGAACTGGTTACTTTAGCAAGCTGGCAAGCTAAGAAATAAGGCCCTTTTCTCAGCCCTTCCTATGGACATGGTATAACCCTCAGTTCCTAATGTTGATACTGTCCTCCAACTGTAGCAGTTACTCTCTCTGCTGCTGTAAGACAACGCTGAGACTCAAGAAACTTGAGGGGGAAAAAGGTTCCAGAGGGTAGATACAGTCCACGGTGGCAGAAAAGAAATGGCAGGAGACAGAGGAGAAAACTTAGGTCAGAGCCATCACGGAGGCTGAGATAGCTACCTATAGTCACAGTAGACCACTATCAGAAGCAGGGAGGGGCTAACTAACCTCAAGGTCCACCCCCGGTAATGTGCCTTCCTCCAGCAAGGCTCCACCTCCTAAAGTTGTCACAACCCTCCCAAACATCAACTAAGGACTCAAACACATGAGTCCAAAATCCAAAGACTTCTATAAAATCAAAAAACAAGTAAGATACTTCCAATATACAATGGTCCAGAGTAAGCATTTCCATTCCAAAAGGGAGGAATGGGGGCATATCCAGGAAAGATTGGTGTACAATAAGACCAAAAGTCAGCAGGACAAACTAAAAGTCCTGCAGCTCCAAGTCCAGGATATGAACTTTTTTTTAAATCATCTCAGTTCCAAAGAGCTTTGATTGCACCCCTCCAGCACAGCTGCCCACAAAACACATCACTCTCTTGGGCTGGCTTTTCCCATGATGCGCAGATGTCCCACATTGACTCTGGCATCTCGAATATCCTCACATCTCAATAGCAATCCAGGCTTCAACTCCACAACCTGAAGTGCCCTTCCTGAACCTCTGCAAAATTTCCAATCCTGCCACAGACTGCCTGGCTTCAGTGTCTCTCTGAAACCTTGGTGGAGGAATCCATATCTTCCTCTCTCGCACATCTTTGAGGCTTCTAAAACCAGTGCCACCCGGACAATGTTGCCAAATTTTGCTGTTACCTCTAGGTAAAGATTGGCACCTTTGAATCACAACTGGTTCAGCTTTGTGCTGACCCTGGAAAGATTCTCTTCTGGACAATTTCTTTGATTGAACAGAACACTCCCCTGGAACTCTGACCTTTAACTCTTTGCTCCCAAAAGAATTTGCATCTTTATAGGTGGGAAGCTTCCCCGAGGATTTGGTTCTCAGGATGCAGCTTCTCCTATTAATTCAAATGAAGAGTAGACTTTGATTCATTAATAGAGTCATAATTTTGCTCTCTGAATTCTCTTGGTTCAGCTCTTCAAGTTTACCATCACATTTTTTATCACATTAAAGATTTTATCTCTTTTTGCCTGATTTCTTGCTCTTTTTCATCATAAACCTGAAAAAGAACACTAAAAAATAGCCAAGCCACACTTTCAAGTCTGCATTGTCTTGAAACTTCCTCCACCAAATACTTGATTTAACTTCAGGTAAGCTTTCAGACCACAAGCAAAACTTGGTCAAACTCTCTGCCAAAGTAATACTCTATTTGCTCCTAGTCTAATTTCCAAAGCAGCCTTAGTTCCCATCTGGACCATCATAAGCTAGGCCTCCACTATTTGTGTCTCCCTCAGCATTATTCACTAGAATGGCCTTTTAGGCCTTATCTCCAAGATGCAAAGGATCTCTTAGCCCAAAGTCCCAAAATTCTCTATATTTCTCCCAACAAACAATTCCAAAGGCACATCAGTCACATCACGGCAATGGCCATACTTCCACATATCAAGTTCTCTCAGTTTCACAACCACACATCAATTTGTGGTACCACATCCTCCTAGACTCACATCAACACCTCACTCCAGGTACTAATTTCTGGATTTTTACTGTTGTTTTGAGATACCACTGAGACTCAAGCAACTTAAGGAGAGAAAAGGAGATTTATTTGACTTATAGTTCCAGAGGGAGATGCAGTCCATTATGGTAGAAAAAGTATGGCAGGTGGTAGAAGCTGGAGGAGGTTAGGTCAATTCATTATGGAGACTGAGAGTCACCTGCAGACTGCAGAGCAGACGACTAGTGGAAGCAGGTCAGGGATAACAAACCTCAAGGCCTGGCCCCTGTAACGTGCTTTCCTCTAGCAAGACTCCACCTTCTAACCTTCACAAACATCAACTAAGGATTCAAACACGTGAGCTTGTGTGGAACAACTCACATTCAAAGCATGGTATCCATCATGATGATAAGCTGTAAGCAGAAAATGTAAGCCTACAATAAATACTTTGTTCCACTAAATTATTTGGGTCATGCATTTATCATAGGAACTGAAGAGTAAACTGAGACAGTTACAATATGAGTGAACTTTGAAAACATGCTAAGAAAACATACCAAATACAAAAGGCCAAGTATGACATAAGTCCTGTCAATTAAAGCTCCTAGACTAGGAAAATTCAAAGAAGAAAAGATGCTACCAGTAGTTGGGGGGGTGGAACCACAAGGATTTCTTGGTTTGGAAGCCCTCTGTTTAGAATGATGAAAAAGCTCTGGAAACAGAAAGTGGGGAGGGTTTTATGATACTGTGAATGTGCTTAAAGTATTGAACTACATACCTAAAAGGTTAAAATGGTAATGTTACATGTATTTCACCACAAAACAATGAAATAAAAAAGTCAATCTTCCTTCTAAAGGAATTGGTATAAGTATTTCAAGATAAATATTTCACAGACAACAAAAATTCAGATGTGCACTTAGTTGATACTTGGACCCATATTGGGTTTTTATTTTTGCTAAGTCAAGTTTTAGTGTCTATTGACAGCCAATAGATAGATGAGAAGATGCCAAAGTAAATACTGAAAAGGAGAACAGTAGTTTCTGGAACTGAGTGCTGTTGTAAAGATGTGACTTTCAGGCTAGGGAGAGGGCTCAGTGAAGACCATGCAAAGAAAGCATGAGGACTTGTGTGCAGATCCTGGACAACCACATGAAAAACCACACAAAAAAAAACATACAAAAAACCACATTCCTGGAGTCTCAGAAAGGTCAGAGACATGAGGAAGCTTACTAGCCAACCAGTCTATCTGAATTGATGGGTTCTATGACAGACCCTGTCTGAAAAAATTTGGTTTAGAATGACAAAGAAAGATGCCCAACTTTGACCTCTGGCCTCCACTCATGCATGCACATATACATGTGCACACGTGCAACTTTGGTAAATACATACTAAAACTTATCCAATATGCCTGTTATTCCAATACATCCATCACAGTAGCTTATATTAAATTCTAATTTTAATAATATTTAAGACTTTGAACTTCTATACTTTTAGTTAAGATGAAAATATTAAATGTTTAAATTGTTTAAAAAAATTAAGCAATCTAAGATTTAGAAGCAGAAGAGGAGGCAATAAGAATATAAGTGCCTGAATAGGGGAAAAAAGGATACAGTCAGACAGAATCTTCTGGCAGGACGGGGCTGCTGCATCCATGAACTCACTGCAGTTATGTGAACTTCACAAGACCTGCACAAGATCTGGCCTATCATTATTTCACCAGGGAAGGGGAAAGATGTCAGGAGGCTCCACACCTCCCTCTGATACTAATGAGCATTAATGCTGGATGCCAGAGGAAGGGGAGATGCTTTCCTTGGGTATGCCCACTGATATGTAATTCACACTCTAGGAAGTACGCAGGCACTTGCCAATACAGACAACCCAGGTGAAACTCAGTGGGCCATGCACACAAAAAGATATGAAAATAAGAAGAGACTGGTAGGAAGGAAGGTTTGTAGGGAGGATGGGTTGGGTAAAAAAGGTTGGAAAAAACACTAATTCATTGTATTCATGTATGAAATGCTTAAAGAATAAAAATAAATTAAATTTTAAAAATAAGCTATGTTCCTAGACTTATTATATGCACCTTAAACAACATAACAGGAAAATTATAGCAATTGAAATCAACAAAAGCTCAATCATTACTATTAGGGTTTCCACTTTCTAAACAGGTTTTCTTCATCTTATTTTTAGTCATTGCTTGAAATAAAAAGTAATGGCTAAGCTATTCACTTCTGATCCAGTTCGACCCAAGTATGAAACCTACCAAATGCTCCAGGCACCGAAATGAGATGTGGTGCAACTGCTATGACAGAGCAAGAATAGAATGTGTAGTAGTGTCTTATTAACTCGCTGTGGTGCAAGTACCAACAGCCCCTACCCTGCGAGCTTTTGAGAAAAGCAGAATTTCCAGTCCCACCCTGACCCGTGCAATCAGAACTGCATTTGGGCAGGATTTCAAGATGATTCTTTGCACTCTTGGTATCAGAGAATCACTGAAGACAGCGAAGAGGATTACAACTAACACAAAACAGAGAAAACGACCACTGACAAGAAGCTGATGAATAATGTCTATGATAGAAAAGCAGATTAGGGGGACTATTTGATTTATGGCTTTAGAAGGAAAAAGGCTTCAATCACAAAGTTGTTACTTTGTAAAGATAATTCAAGATGGCCACCCAGCTTTGCAGAGACAGCACTCTGAGAGATCTGGGTTTCGGCTCTAAGTCGGTTCTCTATCATGGATCTCAGTGAGCTCTCAGTCCATGAGAACAAAAGGATCCCTTCGTTAATGAATGCAAGTGGTACTGGCTAGTGATTGAGAGATCAGCATAGTATAAAACATGCTGAATGCTGAATAGATCGGATCCGCCAAGTCACAGACGCAGTCTGGCTCCACCTTTGTATGTCTAAGGGTCGTCTCTGAGGCAGTCAGAGTGGGCTCGATAATAGAAGAAGATCATTACATAATAAAGTGTGGGTCATTTTAAGAATCTTGAGAACACGGAAAAAATGTTTTTGAGTGCAGAATGCTATTTTTAGCTCAAGACTGATATTTTTAGTTTAAGAAAGACATTTTTAGTTTCCAGCAAAAGAAAACACATGTTAGTTATTTTGTAAACAGAGAGCTTTATTTATATCCTAGGGGCAAATAAATAAAATACCAGAGGTAGCAAGAGGTAAGTCTGGAATTGCCAACATATAAATTCCTTGGCAGTTCATAAGGACACTGACGAGATGTCTTGTCACCAGTGACACGAGAGGAATAACTGCCTAGAACCTGACACCTGGACTTCTTCCCCCCCCCCCAGGGGTGAGCAGGATATGACAAACTCACTTTCCGTAGATACAGATTTGGAATTGACATTACTTAAAGGGCTCTGATTGACTTTTCAGTTCCAAAAGAAAGAACGCAATCCCTTAAACCTGCCCCGTCATTTGGGACAGATGAAAACTGAACAGAAAAATTCCTGCCCTCTGGTTTCTTTCTTAATGAGCATGTTAATTATTCATTCACGCTTTTGCGTCATCACTGATGTGACACTTTCCATCTTTCCTATCAGTGGGTCTTCAAAACCTATTTTTTCCTTCTTAAAATGTCCCGGGTATGCATCTCTGACATTTCAGCTCATGTCTAGCCGCCTAGAAGTCTCCCTGATGGATTGTGAAAGCCTCCTTTTCAGTCTGAATCTGATCCCATCATCCGATTCAGCTCACGCAGGATTGCAGCTCAATCTTCCTTAAATAATACTTGGATCACATGACTCCCCCACGTCAAATGCTCCAAATTAGAAAGCATGATGAATACGAGAAGTTCAGAATACCCTTGCTCATTACCAGGATCCATACAGCCCACTCTACTTATCTCCTGGCTACATAAAGATGTATTCGTCTCTGCAAAAGGTGACCACCCAGAGGCTTGAAAGTATACCAAAGTTTATTTGCTTATTGTTTTGGACTTCAAATATCTGACAGCATTTCACTGAGCTTGGATTTCACTGAGCTAAAGGCAAGGTGTAGGCAGTGCTGGTTCCTTTTGAAAGCTGTAAGGGGGGACTCTGTCTCCTCACTTTCAGCTTCCAAGGACCACCAAGTTCTTTAACATGTATCAGTTTCCTTTGTCTTCAAAGGAAATCAGTCAAGCCTCTGTCTTAGCTTCGTAGGACCAGAAAGTATTATGCAAGCTTCTGGAGGAGAAAAAGCAATCAATGGTCTCATTAACTTGTGAAAGTTGCAAGCTGCAATAACATCGCCCTGGCAAGAAGCAACCATCATGTAATAGTGACACAAATGTCAAGGGAGGCAACCACAGCTTTCTGATTATACTTAAGATACACTTTTCAGGAGGGATCACATTTCTGGCATTGTAAACCAAAGCAAAAACCTATGAACAAGAGGTGCCAACCATCAGTGCCAAGCTATTTATTTAAAACACTGTATCAGACTTTTAAATGGAGGAACACTCAGCACTTATCCAAGAATCTTCCTTCTGCAATGGAAGTTGTTTTATTAAAGAAAACCACAGCTGACAAAGTGCAGAAAATAAAGGATGGAAGACGGCTTAGCCTTAAGCAGGACATCCAACACACTCACCCACCCCAGGCTCAGGGAAGCTTATAAGAGCCTGAAGAGCGGAAGGATTGAGGCTAGACATTAACTTCTGAACATAAAAGAGCTGCCACGTTCATGAAAACACAGCAACCATCTATATTTCCATAAGATTTACATGGGATTTCTCCTATCAATGTGTCATGGGAAGGGCAGAAACCCCAAGAGGCCCCACACCTCCCTGACAGACTGATGAAGGTCTCGGGTCCTTTCGCTTGAGGGGCAAAGGCTTTAGCCCTTGAGCCATGTCCCCGGACCAAAATGGATGCTTTGAAAGTCCTAACAAACCCTTCTCTCTACAGCCAACAGGTCAGGACAAGAGAGTCCTAGAATAAGACAACATTTTTTTAGACAATGACCACACCAAGTCCAGCCAAATTCCTCAGCAGGGCAGGGTGGTAAGTGGGAGGGGATGTGGTCCTTTCCCAGCTGCCAGCAACGGCTGAGAGGGGATCCGAGATGTTCACCTCTGCTGGCTATCAAACCAATTTCCTTCCCCCTTGTGCCAGAAGTGTCAAAGAGGATCAAGTGGCTGAGCAGCGTTGAGATCTTGCAACATAAGCCCTGCTTTCCTCAGGGCCATTTGCGGAAGAGGGGGCGGTAAGATTGTAAGAGCAAAAGGATGGGAGGCTCAATGATTTGCAAGATTCTCCACACTAGTTAGGGCCGAAGCAATCATAATAGGACTTTGCATGCCCTGCGCAATGTCCAACACATTATTGACCTCACAAAGTCTAGTATCAGCTACAGGTACCAAGATCCTTGGAGGCAAGGAATTGACAGCCACAGTAGTGTTCCTATGCTTAAGGGGAACACAGGAAAGGGTTCAGGGAAATGCCACTGGGTCCTTGTACGTCATCAGAGAGGAGGACCCAGAGGAGAGTTAGGCATACACAATAAAGGACTCTCTGGGAATTGGGGGGGGGTGGCGCTGGGGGATGGGAAGGAGGGAGGGGGAGCAGGGGGTTCGGGGGGAGGAGGAGGGAGGGAGGGAACTGGTCTACCTATTAAGTTTGTATGAGCAGAAATAATAAAAAATGTATTAAAAAAAAAAAGCCCTGCTTCCCACTGAGGCCTCGATGGTAGAACCTGGATTTCCCACCATCACTTCCAGGCACTAATCGACATCTGGGGTCAGAGGGGGCCCCTTCAGGAGCACAGCGATCTCCTTCGTAGTGTCTGCTGCGACTCCACATGTACCCCACAGCAACGATAAGCACCCCCAACCTTGAGAGGCTCAACAAAAACTCTCAGCATTCTGTCCCCACCTGTAAAAGCAAGACAGACACGTACTATCCCCGCTACCTACCCTGGTGGAACGACAGAATAGGACAGATGAGTGCTGGGGCTGGGGCTTAGTCCGTGGAGCGCTTGCCTGGCAGGCACCAAAGACCCAGGCCCCAGCACCGAATCGAACCTGGTACACACCAGTAATCCCAACACTGGGGGGAAGGGGGATCCCATGTTCAAGGTCGTTCTCGTCTACATAGTCACATAAAACAGGCCCATAGCATTCTAGGAAAATGTCCAGGTTGCCATCTTCAGACACTGACAATGAATGAATGAAATGAAACACTAGTAAATGCCAATAACTCAATGACAGAATTATCCGAGTGTGAAGTACATAAAAATGCTTCAGCAAATGTCTGTGACAGGCAGGCCGAACAGCAGACTTCAGAGAAGAGAAAGAATCGGCAGACAGAACAACAGAAGCTGCTCAAGCCGAGTATTGTAGAGAAAACAAACCGAAAAGAAAATGCTCGAGAGAGTCCCAAGGACCTGCGGGCCACTCGTGTCAATGAGTCCCGAGGAAAGGAGAAAGCAATCAAGGCTGGGAGTGTGTTTAAAGAAATGACTGCAGGGAAACAGAAATCAAGCCATCTAAGAAGCAGAACCAATCTCTAAAAAGGACAAAATGCCAAAGAAATCCACACTGTGATATATATAGCCAAACCCCTGAGAACTACGGACAAAAGGAAAACATCTTGAAAGTGGCAAGAAAGAAATGGTCCAGAGACTACAGAGTTTCATCAGAAGCTACAGGAGGGGGGGAGGGGAATGGGTCACAGAGAAACCAAGACATGCTCAAGTGAAAGAAAAGTAAGAGTTTGTCGCAGTGGATCTACTCTAAATCACTAAAAGAAGTTTGGTTCCCTAAAATAAGAGGAAATGACAGGAGAAGGAACTTGGAATATAGGAAGGAAGGGAGGAAAGGAAGGAGGGAGGATGGAAGGGAGGAAGGAGAAGGGGGAGGGGGAGGGGACCACAACATTGTATCATTTATGAATAAAGACATAAAAATCTCTAGCAGCACAGCAGCAGCAAGAAGAACTCAGAGATTAAAGCATCCCACACTGTGACCAAGTGAAATTGCTCACATAGATACAAGTCTCATTCAACACACAAAACATAGCCCAGGAAATCCACAATATTTATAGCTTGAACTAAGAAGAAAGTTGCAATCATGAGTCAGGCACAGAGCTACACACCTGGGATCCCAGCACTCAGGAGCTTGGGGCAGGAGGGTCTTAAGCTCAAGACCAGCCTAAAGCTACATAGTGAGTTTCAGGAATGCATGAGTTACATAGTGTCAAAGAGGAGGGTGAAGATGGATAAGGGGAGAAAGAGGAGGAAGAGGAGGAGCTGACAAAGAAAAAGAAAAGGTGGTGGAAAAGGAGGAGGAGGAAGAGGAAGAGGAGGAGGAGGAGGAGAGATGCTGGCATATGGTCCATTAACTGTACCAAGATGCTAGTATCAGGGAAGAAAATGGGCAACTGACACACTAGAGCTCTACACATTCTTTCTGACAGCTGCACATTAATAATTTACTCAAAATAAAAAAATTTAATCACATCTCTGATCAAAACCTTCACTGAATTTTCATCACACCAAAATTAATCGTTGATAACAGCTTAGGAGACACGCGCTCTCAGTCCCCTTTACCTTCTGGTCTCATTTTCTCTTAGCACAGGTGCCTCCCACACATTCTTTCCCATGTTCCCCATTTGGGGAATGAAAATCAGAATGGCTATTATGAACAATGGTATGAACATTCCCCCCAAAAATAGAATTCGCTTTTGGTAAATATGATCCAGTTATCTCACAATGAGTTACAGACACAAAAGAGATGAAGCTGGTATGTTCAAGAGCTAGCCTGCACTCCGTGTTCACCAAAGCATAATCTACAGTAAGCAAGTAATCAACTCTGGTGTCCATCAATGGGCAAATGGGTAAAGAAAATGGGATATACATACACTGCCAAGCCAGCCAGTTCTAAACAAAAAAGGGAGACTGCAACATGACAAACTCCAAAGACAAATCCTTAAGTGAAATAAGCCAAGAACAAGAGAGATGCTGCAGAATCTCACCCATGCAAAATCAGTCAACTCCCAGAGGCTGAGAGTAGAATGATGGCTACTGGAGGCTTGGAGTGCAGGAGCTTAGAGATCATGATTGAAGAAAGATAGTAATTAGTTGGAGGGAACAGATGTATTGTGCGACATGGTATCCTCAGTAAATAGCAATGTACTGTTATACATGATGTTTTAAGATGATCATACAAGGTAATAAACATGGTAATTAGTTTAGCCATTTCACAATGTGTGCATACTTCAACATATCATATTTTAGGTACACCATAAATTTTAACCCAGAGAAAGTTTTAAAGTTTTCTCATGAGATTTGCACCCTGACTTCTTTAAAATCTTTGCTCGAACACCTTTTCAGTGAGCTCCCCAAACATTATCCATTTAAAACTGCCTTCTCCCTATCGCCTATTCTTCCTTCATGATTTTTTCTGCAAGTGTCTGTGATTGCCAGAGAAGCTATGCAGTTTGTACATTTCAGGGTTCCTACATTTCTCCCCAACCCAATATATGAGCTATGTAGGTCAAAATCAATTTTTTTAACTTTTACCGCAACTTCCCAGTTGCCTACCTGGTGTCTCTCAACAGATATTTGTAAAGAGAAGGAAGGGAGGAAAGAAAGGAGGATAGAAAGGAAAGAGAGGTAGAATTCCTGGTCCCTATGAGATTCTCTCAAGATATGCGGGAGAGTTTACAGATGAAAATACTAAAGAGCTCTGGGGGGGAAAAACCTTAAGGTAACACTAAAATTCAACACGGAAAATGTTGGACGTCCCCCCCAAAAGTCTATGTGTTGAAGTTAAGGTTCCCAGAACTGTGGAACTGTTGGGAAGCATGATCCTCTGTCAGGTAGGGTCCCCTGGAAGGAAGTCAGGTCATGGGGGGACCCACTGAAAGGGATACCGAGTTCCCAGTTCCTCTTCTCTTGTTGCTCCCCAGACATGATGCTGTGAGCAACCTCACTCCAGCATGCGCCCCCCCCGCCATGTCCCCCCCCACTGGCACACCCCCCCCCGCGCCACCGTGCGCCCCCCCACCCCCGCCACCATCCCTCCCCCCACCGTGCGCTCCTGCCATGATGCTCAGCCTTGCCACAGGCCCAAAGGCAACAGGGCCACATAATCAGAAGCTGAAATCTCTGCAGTCATGAGCTCAGAGAAGCCTTTTCTCCTGAGAAGTAAACGCATGTCAGGCATCTACTACACCAACAGAAAGATGGCTGGCAAAGACAGAAACGATGACTTCCACGTGGTTTCATTCCAAACTTGGGCGATGCTTGTTGAAAGAAAGGTGAAAGGAATCCTCCAAGTGATTTGTATTTACCAGAGAAAGACTGTATTCATGTATGAAACTTAAGAGAACTAAAAAAAGTTTTGAAAGAACCTTGGCTGGGATGTTCACTGTCGCACCCCAGAATCAAGAACAATCCCAGACACACACTCACAGCAGCTAAGTGAATAAGCGCCCCTAACACGCTAATAATGTTGGAGGTGGGGGTACACTGAGTTACAGGCTTAGAAAAGACAGAGGAGGAGCCAAAGAGAAAAAGATGAAAGAGTAGAAAATCCAGCTCAGTACCGAGCAGAATAGCCTTGGATCACTGCCTGGAAAAAAGGCAAACCAAGAACACGCAGAAAAGTCCGGGAGCAACACAGGCACTGTTCCATGCAAGTTCTAGAAACATCACCGTCTTGGTTTCATATTCCACTGCTACCATGGCCAGAACATTACCAACAGAAGCTAAGGGAATTGGCCACACCATTTCAAAGACAGTAGCAGAGGGGAAGGATCAATGCGTGTCAGTCAACTCCATCTTCCTTCATCTGCTCAGCGTACAGTCCCACCCACTACGGGCTGGGTCTTCCCATGACAATTACACAATCAAGACATTCTCCTGTAGGCTTTCCCAAAGGCCTTCCTGCATTGCACAGTTCCTCGTAGGTGTGCTCAGAGGCTCTAACTCAAGTGTGAGGTTGACAGTCAAGACTAACCCACACAATCACAAAGTATTAAAGGCACCAGTACTGAGACAAAAAGAAATGTCTTTCAAAAACTTAAGCATCACAGTACCTAGCGATAGAAGTAGGTCATCTCATACTCCATTTTCCACAAATACTTGGAAAGCTATAGTATGCTTCATAGCGAAGGATGTTAGCTAAGTTTTACTCACAAATAACAGAGCTGACCTGGAAAGATGGCTCAGGGGTTAAGAGTCTGCCTCATAAACTGATGGACCTGAGGTCAGATCCTGGATCCCACGTTAAAAAAAAAAAAATGTCAGATGGAAATGGCAGCAGCCTGCACTTCCAACTCTGGAATACAGAGCCTGGGAAACCCCAGAGCAAAGCAAAAAGGAAGCAGAGCAATCCAGAATGATTCCCAAGTTCACCCTTGGGCCTCCACAAACATACACCTTCAAGTCCCTCCTTCTACCCCCACCTTCCCCCCACACACATGCAAAAATAAATTTTAAAAAAAGAAAGAAAAAAAGCTTCGTTTCCGCCCAGATTGGCCTGTGTCTCATGACCCTGATTTCAGGAGCCATGGTGAGAGAAGGCAGAGAAGAGTCTAGGGAGGGCAACGGACTGCGGGCATAGCAGGAAGTGGGCAAGGGGTAGAATCTGGTACCCTGAGCAAAAGAGGAGACTGTGCCCAGTGGTATTCTGGGCTCCTGTGAGCTGCGCCCAGCTGAGAACCTGAACAAGTGCCTGTCGAGGGGACTTCTTCCAGCTGCCAGCCTCGGACACACTAAACCATTCAAAGAGCTAGGTTTAGCAATATTCCAGTTCAGAGTTTTTAAGCCCAAAGACCATTTATTCATTACTAGGAGTTGGTATAATAAGTATGTGGCAGATAGGCACAAATCTCCTCTACTAAGGTACACAAAATGTACATAGAGGACCAGATGTATACCGAAAGCCCACAGCTGGGAGTCTAATCAAAAGTAAGACTCTAAGAACAGATTTATATTGTTTGTACCCACAGGTTAAAAAAAATTTGTCTTATTTTTAGATGTGCTTGGGGTGTATGGGATATGTACATGTGTGTCTGCGTGTTGGCATGTGTATGCGCACAAAGGTGCGTGTATATGAATTTGTGCACACGAATGTGTGCGTGGAAGCCCACAGGTGATGGCAGGAATCATCTTCAATTGCTCTTCCGCCTTACCATCGTGACACCCGGTCTCTAAACCCAGAGAAATGCCATTCAGGATAGTCCGGCTAGCCGGCTTGTTCTGTGGTTTCCAGTCTTTGCCTTCCAGGGCTGCAACTACAGGTGGGCCACCCTGCTTGCACGTGGGATCCCAACTCTAGCCCTTTGGCTTGTGCCACAAGTGCTTTAATTGCTAAGCCAGGGCCTCTCCAGCCCAAATTTCTATCTTGTCAATCATTCTGCGCTTGCATAATCTTTCTTAAAAACTCACGGCACATCGGCTTTCCACCATTAAACTGAGGGTTAAGCTGAGGGTCTCCTGCTCATTTCCCAGCACTTGTCTTCATGAGTAGCTCCCATTATACTTGGAAGGCAGTAGGTCCTCAGGCTGACACCTTCGTGTTTCAGACACTAGGAGCCTATTCGCGGCATCTTGCTGCGAGATCATGACCATTTGTTTCTTACTAACTAGACTGCCTATAATGGGAGCAGAATAACTATATGGAAAATAATGCTTTGTACATAGAACCACTCCAACCCGAACAGAAAAGAAAGTTTCTGCACAAAATTCACTAGTTGATACTATGCCAGACCTGGTCTAAGATCAACTACTACCACTCTACTTTGGTCTTATGTCATTCTGCTGGTGGAAAACTGTCTCCTTATTCTATTACTGCGGCGATTGATGTTTAACAATTTAAGGAAAAGCTAGATGGACCAAAAAAGATCACATTAAAAATTCTGTCTTTCTACCTGGTGGGCTAGAGTAAATGAGTGAGGATAGATGAGTTAATAAGATGTATTTCCAAGAAATGATCATAAGGGTGGTGGTGACCAGGGCAGAGATAAACCACGGGTCTCTTAGTTTTCATTCCTTGATATTTTGGGGATGTATTCAGAAGTAGCAGCTCTTCCAGCAGCTCAATGGTTGACCTTAGTTGCGTACTTTTAAAAAAAAATTGTTCTGCTTTTAGACATGCAAACAAAAGAAGAGAATGAAAAGCGCCAATGGAAAATGACACAAGAAAATTGCACTGTAGCCAGATCACACAGAAGTGACAGAAAAAGGGTAGGCAGATTTCCTTCACATTCTTGCCTGATCTGAGAGATATAAAAGGTACAGAGTTAGAATGCGGTAGTTGTCAAGTCCGCAACACTCCAGGAGAGGCGAATTTCTCCACCTTCTAACTGCAGACTGACCCAGTCCACGGGCAGGGGAACGAGCCGGAGGGATGAGGTGTGTGGAGAGAGGCATGGTACTTACTCCTCCAGGAAGTGCTGCTGCGGTCCAATGATGGAGCCCGGCCGGCAAATTCTGATCCAAGCAATGATTTCGGCATGTGTGAACCTGTAGTGTTTCATCACATAGCAGGCTATCAGTGTCCCTGTTCTTCCCAGACCAGCTGTAAGACAGGGAAACAGAAGAAATAGGAAGTAGTGCAAAAACGCAAAATGCTGAACTTTCTCTGGCCACAAATTATACTGGACCCAATGGCAGTGATACCAATAATATACATGGAATTGCTATTATGTAAAAAGAAAGAAAGGAAGAGAGGGAGGGAAGAAGGGAGGGAGGGGGAGAGAGAGAGAGAGAGACAGAGAGAGACAGAGAGAGAAAGAAAGAGAGAGAGAGAGAGAAAGAAAGAAAGAAAGAAAGAAAGAAAGAAAGAAAGAAAGAAAGAAAGAAAGAAAGAAAGAAAGAAAGAAAGAAAGGAAAGAAAAAGTCTATATCAGCTCAGGAATGTAGTTAAACAACTTACTTACCTAGCATGCATGAAACCCATGAGTTCAACCCTATGTACAGGTAGAGGTGTGGAATTTATAGAAATATAAGCCAAAATGAAGATACTCAACATTTGGGGGCAATAAATAAATAAATAAATAAACAAACAAACAAACAAATAAATAAATAACATGATGGAAGCAGATGGGCCAGACTGCAGCAAACTGAGATGAGACTGAGATGCCACGCGGAGAACAGGATGGAAGGTTGGGGACAGTGACCGGAGGGGCTGGGATGTGGCGGTTAAAAAGAAGGGCTGAATGACCGGTATAATGTCAGTTTCATCCATGAAAGCATTAGTTAGAAAAGGAAACAGGGGTCTCAAGCATGCAGCATACACTTGCATTCCCAGCACTCGGAAAGCACAGACGAGATGATCATGAGTTTAAAGCCAGTTTGGGCTTATGGTGAGTTCAAAATCAGCTAAACAGTGAGATGAAAGAAAGGAAAGGAAATGGAGAAAGAAAGGGAAAAAGGAAGAAACAAGGGAAGGAACAAGAGAGGGGTGAGGGAAGAAGGGAGGAAAGGAAGGAAAACAAATGGGGTTAATGAGCTTTAATTTTTATATTTGAGGCTACTTTGCGGGCTGTAGCTTTGTGGCGGAGGGGCTTGCCTTCCAGACATAAGACCATAGGTTCAAGTCCCAGTACTGCCTCAAAATAACAATGATAAAACCACTGACTTGAAAAGGGAAGAGGGGTATATCATGTTGTTGAAAGCAACCTTTTGTCAGTTTTCAAAAATAGATTGTTATTTCTTTCCCCAACTGGTACTTTGAAATCCATAGTACGTATCATCAAGTGTGACAAACCACCATGTATCAAGCATTAAACCTATCCTCGATTCAGAAGTGCTGAAATGCAGTCTATCCCTCTGCACCAGTTTTCTAGGATCATTTTTTCTGTGGTTTCAAGAACATCTTCAGACACTTTTCCCTCTGTCCTGTGAGTGCGCATTGGTGCTTCACACACCCACAAGAAACAAGCTAAGTCCTTCCCAGGCACCGACACTTGGATGAATGCTCTTGTCCACATCTTGGAGAGGAGGGTGCCGCTGACCTCTCCTTCCCCCAAGGCACGCGTGTTATCCTGGGGTGCCAGTGCCCTGCTAGTGCCCTGCTTTGCTCTTTTTTTTTTTTTAACTTTTTTTTAATTTTTTATTATTATTTGTTCAATTGTGCATGTATGCGTGTGCGCGTGTGTATGTGTGTATGTATGTGTGTGTAGAACCACGGACGAATTCGGGAACCACCATGGACGCCTCCACCTCCTCCTTGTTTACTCTGCCCGGGATTCACAGGCTCCGCCCTACCTGGACCGGAAACGCAGGCCGCCCCCACTTCCGCCCGGCGTCTATACGTGGGGTCTAGGATCCGAACTCAGTACCTTCCGCCTGCAAGGCAGAAGCTTGACCCCTGAGCCACCTCTCCAGCCCCCCCTGCTTTGCTCTTAAGCACCTTTTGCTCCACAGATTAAACAACAAACAAGCGAAGCTAATCATCAGATGCCGGGCTCTCGTTTTAATAGGAAGAGGTGGAAATCATTTGCTTCTGCCTTTCACCTGGAATCTATAATTGCTAATTCTCCCAGATTCCGGACAAGACTGAGGTAATCGTGTAGAAAAAGGAAAGCTATGCATTGCAGCTGGGTTTCTGGAATTTCCAGCCCAGGCCCCTGTCTGGTGGGCAGATAACCTTCTTCATGGAGACCCCCATACGCCTTTCTCATGCCGGGAGCTGTCTTGATGCCCTCGAGTTTGGCTCCTAGTCCTTCTCGCAACTCAAAGATGGTGCTGGGAAATTTCAAAATTTCTCTGAAACTGAAGTTGCTTCTCTCCCCCCACCCCTTGTTAAAAAGAGTCTATAATTTTAGATCTATAAAAAGAACCTACTTAGCACTCAGTAGTTAGGAGCTCTTACGGCAAGTGAACAGAATAGGAGCGCTTCACTAAGTTTCCATAAAAACTTTTAACAAAAATTTGAAAGCATCCGTAATTAAAGGGCTCCCTGGCACAGCGTGACGAGAGGCGGAAGGTATTCTATTTATACCAAGCAAAACGCCAATTGCTTTACACTTTCAGCCGTTTTCCTGAAATGCCAACAGAAGATCAATAATCGTGCTGTGGATACCACAAGATTACCACATATTAGGTTATCATTTGTGTTGTAATATGTCATGAATTCGAGGCTTTATAGGAATTCTGTTAACCAACCACAAAGCGGGCCACAGGCACTTATTTAAGGTGAAGTTTTACACCTTAAGCAAAGTGTCTAGTTTGTCTCTATATAAAACACATGTTTCTACATAAAACACTTTCTATGTCAGGACATGGCATATTCCTCCTCTTTACAATACTCCCAAAAGTTCACTTAGCCTAGGAGAAAAGTCTCTTTTCTACCTCCTTTTAGTTCAATTAAAATACTGAGCACTTCTTGAATTCCCAGGAAATTAAGCTGACTTAATTAGGCCAGGCGCCAACATAATTAACAGGCCTCCGGTAGTTAAGTATTGCTATTAAAGGCAATATAACTGCAAAGGTGTAATCCTTACAAAAGAGTCCTACATATTTGCACAAGTGGGAAAAATAAAATACTCTCACATATAAGTAATGCCAGTTATAAGTATGACTTGTCAATATATGTAAGAACTCATCTCTGTGCTAAAAGTCCTAATATTAAAATACAATATCTGTAATACTAAAATGTACTTCAACAATAGAAAATAATATGTATCTTAAAAGGTAGACATTCACAGGTAAAAGATGTTTAGAGAACACCTGTGAAAAGAAAAGTTCCCACTAGAATTTTATTTGTACAATGTGTGTTAGATGGGCTGTGAGATTCTGCATATCTTCTGTCTTATATTTCTCAGTCCAAGGAATGGTTTGTAGATCTCTAAATATACATGAGACCCGATAGTCAGAAAATGAATTGACCAAGAAAAAAGTAAATACATCTCTCTCCCAAGGGGAAAAAAGTGCTCTTTTTTTGCTGGACACAAAACTGAATTTTGAAAGAGATGATGTAATTGTCTCAACATAATCTCCGGTCACTGCCATATCCCACTAGCTCTCAAGTTCTGCTGATATTCGCGGAGTGTGAAAGACAAGTCTTGTCTTGCGCCTGGGCAGCCTTTAACACTATGGGACCACAGAGTGAATGTGGGGGTGTCAATGAAACACAGGCAGGAAACCAACTGCTCTGCCACCCCACTGTGCCCTGGAAAGAAGCCAAGTTGACTCCCAGAGGCCGCGTGCCCTGTCCTGCAGTACCAGGGTCCGTGCCCCAAAGGTGGGCAAGGGAAGCAGGTGGTGCACTCCAGGCACCCCCTGCCTTCAGGAGTCCTCACTAAATCCAGGGGCGCCCTTTCCAGGCTCCAGAAAAGCATAGTTTCCCATCGCTGTTCTTATAGGAAACCAAGTTCCTCCACCTACTCAGATCTTAAACATAGAAGCCAGGGTCTACAAAATGGTATTTTAATTTGTCAGTACCAAAGCCACACTCGTCTGAGTAAGGCAGTTACAGCAGCCCTGGGCACATGAAAAGAACTGTACCATCCCCAACACCTACTAGCCAATTAGCACAAAATAAAGGGGGGAAAAAAAGATGAAAATCTTTAGGCAGACACAAAAACACGAGAGCAGCGCCACCTAGTGGCATTGCTAAGATCTACGGATGAGGGAAGGAAGCCTGCAACCCAAGCCGCCAAATCAAAGACCACCCAGCTGGAAACATGTAACAGACTCCTCCTCCCAGTCTAACAAACAGACTAAGAAGTGCGCATGCCATTCGTATTTTGTAAGTAACCCGCCTGAGGCTGCCAGATAAAATATAAATGCATACCCCATACAACATTGGGGATGTACTCCTGCAACATAAGTATCCGTGTTTATGTAACGCTCAGATTGAACAGGGATTATTCCTGTATTTTTATTTGTTGAATCTGACAGTCCTTACACTTCCTATACTCTGAACAGCTGCGGCCCCAAAAGACACACACCAGAGACCAGAGAGATGCACTTACACAACTAAGTTTTCTAAGTCCTTTTTGGGGCAGCCCACATCTAGTGAAACCGTCTATTATCCTTAGCATAGGCATGGGAGAACCCCCATTCCTTGAGGCTTAAGATTGGGGGTGGGGGAGGAGGCATGAAAAGGAATGGGGCTTTGGAGAGGTCTGGGACCAAAAAAAAAAAAAAAATGGAAACACAAAAGAGGGGGCGGGGAGTTGATTCAGTTGGTAAAATGCCTGCCATGCAATCATGAGGACCTGAGTTCAGATCTCAACACCCCCATGAAAAGTCAAACATGACTGCATGGCCTGTGCTCCCAGCACTGCTGGGGCAGGGACAGGGGGTTCCTGGGGGATCAGACAGTCTACCCAAAAAGTAAGTTCAGTGGAAGATTCTCAAAATAGTAAGGTGGAAAACAAGGGAAACTTAAAAAAAAAAATTTAAATTTTAAAAAAACGATGAGGCAGGAAAGATGGCTTGGGTTAAAGTTTTTGCCTTGCAAGCAAAAAACCCCTGAGTTCAGATCCCCAGATCCCATGCAAAAATGCCCAACAGATATGGCAGCGACCTGCAGTTCTGGCCCTGAAAAGTGGAGCCTGGGAAACCCCGGGGCAAAGTAATAAGGAGGTAGAGCCATGCAGGATGATTCTTGATGTCACCCTTGGGCCTTCATGGCACATACATTCAAGTGCCCTCTTGTACACACACACACACACACACACACACACACACACACACACACACACCTCGGATGGTGGAAGAAGATGACGAAGAAACGAGTACTTCGGAAAGGAAAAGGGTGCCCGCAATGCTGGACGTGATGGCCTGTGGTCAGCCGCTCCTTTCTGCCTAGGCACACCACGACACCGCTGCAGCCACTTCCCCTGCTGGCGATGCCCGATGCCAGCGAGCCCAGGCTCAGAAGCTCACAAGCGCGACGTTTTGTGCCAGCAAAGCTCGCCCGCCGCCCGCCGCTCGCAGCCGGGCACGCCTGTGCCAGCTCCAGGTTGCCCTTGAAAAGACCACCACCTCCTTGTTTCCCAGGACTCGGGTGTCCCTGGCACTGGGTTTGGGGGGCGGGGGTCCGCCCTTCCCTATGCACCGACCCACCTTTGCAGTGCACGGCGATGGCCCCTTCCGTGTTCTCGCAGATGTTCAGGAACCTTCGCACGATGTTCTCGCTGGGGGTGCTGCCGTCGATGAAGAACAGGTCGTAGTGCTCGAAGCCGGCATCCGTGAAGCGCTTCGCCTCGTAGATCTTCTTGTTCAGCCGCACCACGGCGCTCACATTGTGCTTTTTGAAGTAAGGAAAGTAGGCTTCAGGCGCGTGCAGAGGGTACCCTGGGGGAGAGAGGGGCGGTGAGCCGCAGACCCGGCAGAGCCGCGAAGCCCCGGATGCGAACCACGCTGGGGAGGGCAGAGTGGTCCACGTATGGGCGGAAGGGGCCCCCGGCCGTGAAAGCCACGGGCAACCTACCTGCAGACAGCAGAGCAGATTACAACAGACACCACCCCTCCTCACTAGAAACCGTTCGCCCAAGTTCAAACTCGCAACCTCTAGGATTCAAATGCTGCCCCACACACATCTTGGTGCCCCCAAAGGCGAATGTGCTACGTAGACTTGGAATGATTCTGATAACTTTAAACCCTACCCTCTGAACTTTTAAAAAATACTTATTTGTGTATTGTTTATTTATTTAGTGTATGTGTGTATGTCTGTGTGTATGTGTGTGTGTGTGTGTGTGTGTGAGAGAGAGAGAGAGAGAGAGAGAGAGAGAGAGAGAAGGCACTGTGTGTCCCTGTGGAGGACCAAGGGTGACTTCATGAATCCTCCTAGATTGCTTCTACCTCCTTTTTGCTTTGCTCCAGGATTTCCAAGCTCTGCCCACCAGGGCTCAAAGTGTAGGTGGCAGCTTTTCTGCCTGGTGTTTTTACGTGGGATCCGTACTCAGGACCTTTTGCTTGCAAGGCAGTCTTAAACCCTGAGCCATCTCTTCAGTCCGAACATTCTTTTCTTAACAAATACATTTAAACTACAATTAAAGTTTTTATTTTTTGCTTTTTGACCAGAAGTATAATCTACAGCATAACCCACTTTCAAACAGGTTTATGATTATTCAACACTAACAATGTAGGAATCGCATATATGATTTCTCTCTAGGTCTAAGAGCAACCTGTGAACATGCTAAGATAGCTCAGCAGGTGAATACCTTACAAGTAAGCCTGATGTCCCAAGTTAGGTTCTTGGATCCCACAAGGAAGTGGGAAAGAACTCCTGACAACTGTTCTCTGAATTCCACACACATTTTGTAGCATGCATGCGTCCTACATGCACATACTACACACACGTGCACACACAAAAAAAAATAAGTAAAATGTTTTTTGAAAAAGAAGAGAAAGTGCCCTTTCATCCCACCCGGCTCCGCCGGTCGGGACGCGCGCGCGGGGTCCAGCTGGGCCTCACCCCGCGACTCTAGGTAAGCCCCGCCCGCGCCCGCCCACCAGAACCCCAGGTCAGCCCAAAGGGACCCAGCTCTGACTCCCGCCATCCAGCCAGGGCCGCGCGCAGGGCCAAGGAGGACCTCCCCCTGCGCCCGGGCCCGGCCCCAGCTGCCCTCGGGTTAAATAGCTCCACACCGACGCCCCCATCCTCCCATTCCCCACCCCGCTCCCCGGTCGGAACTAGCGCGGTCCAGCCGGGCCTCACCCGTGACCTAGGTAAGTTCTGTCCCTGCCCACCCCCAGAACCCCAGGCCAAATAATTCAGTTTAGTGAAATTGAAAGATCTTAAGAGTTAAAATGACAATGCCAAAGTCAAAGTGCAAATCCATGAGAAGCAACACTTAAGTAAACAAATTTCCCACTGAAGAAATTAATCCCATAATGTTAGACTCCAACCAGAACAAACCCGCGGAAAAAGGCCAAGAACAAACCCGCGGAAAAAGGCCAAGAAAGCCTGACCCAGGATGACGACTTTCAAAATATGATCATTACCATGTTCAATACTATGAAAGAGGAAATCAGGGAGGAATTACATAATCGAATCAATCGCTTTGAAGAGGAACACAACAGACATTTGGAGGAGTTGAGAAAAACAGTGCAAGAAACAAAAACTGGCATAGAGCAGTTAAAACAGACTCAGAGTTTAAAACTGAGCTACAAGACAAGTTATCTTCAACCCAGAACTCTACAGAGAGTCTTATCAACATAACTAACGAAGCAGAAAACAGAATTTCAGACCTTGAAGATAAAGTGGGAGTACTAACCAGCTCAATGGAAGAGGTTGTTAAAGCCAAAAGATACTTGAGAGAAATATCCAAGAGATATGGGACACCCTGAAAAAGCCTAACATGCATATTCATGGAATACCAGAGCAAGAATCTCAAAATACCACCCCTGAGGAAATTTTTCAAACGATCATCAAGGAAAACTTTCCTCATATAAAAAAAGAGAGGCCTATCCATATACAAGAGGCATTCTGCACCCCAAACAGATACGATCAAAACAGAAGCAACCCACAGCAAATAATAGTTAAAACACTCCACATTCAAGATAAAGAACTGGTGCTGAGAGCTTCAAGGGAGAAAAAACAAGTCACTTTTAAAGATAAACCTATTAAAATAACAAATGACTTCTCAGTCGAAACAGTAAAAGCAAGAAGAGCTTGGAGAGACATACTTCAAGTATTGAATGAGCAAAAATGTCAACCCAGGCTGATTTACCCTGCAAAACTATCAGTCATGATCGAGGGAGAAAGAAAAAGTTTCCAGCACAAAGACAACTTGAAGGGATACATGTCCACCAAACCAGGCCTTCAAAAAATGCTAGAAATGATACTCAAGCGTGAAGAAAAAAACAGGCATATCCAGGAGAACAGAAGGCAAATATAACACCATTAAAAGCGAAGCAATATACTTATAAAAACTACTAAACATAATAAATGTCTGGAATTAAAAATAGTTTCTCCATTATAACACTAAATGTTAATGGAATTAATTCACCGATCAAGAGACACAGATTACAAACTTGGATTAAAAATCACAATCCATCAATCTGCTGCCTGCAGGAAACCCATCTCACCACAAAAGATAGGCATGCTCTAAAAATAAAAGGCTGGTCAACAATTCTACAAGCTAATGGAAGCAGAAAACAGGCAGGGGTAGCCATTATGATATCAGACAAAGTGGACTTCAAACCAAAGAAAATTATAAGAGACACGGATTGATACTACATTTTAGTCACAGGTACAATTCACCAGGAAGACTTCACAATACTGAACATATATGCACCCAATACGGGCCCCTGCACATTCATTAAGAAAACCCTACAGCGTCTAAAGCAAGAAATCAACCCCCAAACGATAATTCTTGGGGACTTCAACACCGCCCTCTCAACATGGGATAGATCAACAGGTCAAAAGCTTAACAGACACTTTGGAACTTAATCAAACCCTGAAAGAAATGGACCTTACAGATCTCTATCGAACTTTTCACCCACGTACCAAAGAATACACATTTTTCTCAGCAGTACACGGAACTTTCTCCAAAATAGATCACATATTGAGCCACAAAATGAATCTACACATATACAAAAAAGTTGAAATTCTAACCTGTGCCCTATCAGACCACCACGGCCTAAAGCTGGACATCCACAACACATCAAACAAGAGAAAATACACTAACTCCTGGAAACTTAACAATATGATGCTGAATGAGAACTGGATTCAGGAAGAAATTAAAAAGGAAATTCAAGATTTCCTGAAAGTGAATGATAATGAAAATACAACTTACCAAAATCTCTGAGACAATGAAAGCTGTTCTAAGAGGTAAGTTCATAGCTCTTAATGCCTACATCAAAAAAATGGAAACATCAGAAATAAACAACTTAACAATGCAGCTTAAAGCTTTAGAGAAACTAGAGCAATCTGATCCCAAAAGTAGTAGAAGAGAGGAGATCAGCAAAATAAGGGGAGAAATATCTGAAATTGAGATTAAGAAAACAATAGAAAAAATCAACCAGTCAAAAAGCTGGTTCTTTGAAAAAATCAATAAGATTGATACACTCCTAGCTAAATTAACCAAAAGCAGGAGAGAGAAAACCCAAATTAACAAAATCAGAAATGAACATGGAGTTATCACTACTGATACCCAAGAAATCCAGAGAATTATAACATCATATTTCAAAAACTTATACTCGGTGAAGTTTGACAACACAAAAGAGATGGATGAATTTCTAAGTAAACACAACTTACCTAAAGTGAATCAGGAAGTTGTGAATTATTTAAATAGTCCTATAACATATAAGGAAATTGAGGAAGTAATCTTGAATCTTCCCACCAAAAAATGTCCTGGACCAGATGGATTCAGCACAGAGTTCTACCAGACATTTAAGGAGTTAATAATACCAACACTCCTTAAACTATTCCATCAAATGGCAAAGGAAGGAACACTACCAAATTCCTTCTATGAAGCTAATATCGTTTTAATTCCAAAACCTAATAAAGACTCACTTAAAAAAGAAAACTATAGGCCGATCTCTCTGATGAACACAGACGCAAAGATTCTCAACAAAGTTTTAGCAAATCGGATTCAAAAACATATTAAAAAGATTATTCACGGGGACCAAGTAGGCTTCATCCCCGGCACACAAGGTTGGTTCAACATACGCAAATCAATAAATGTAATTCATCATGTAAACCAGTCCAAAGTCCAAGACCACATGATACTCTCGATAGATGCAGAAAAAGCTTTTGACAAGATCCAACAGCCTTTTATGATCAAAACGCTAGAGACAGTAGGAATGGAAGGAACCTTTATCAATATAATAAAAGCTGTATACAACAAGCCCACAGCAAGGATTATGCTCAATGGGGAACAATTGGAAGCATTCCCACTTCGATCAGGAACTAGACAAGGCTGTCCACTCTCACCACTTCTATTCAATATTGTACTTGAAGTCTTAGCTGAAGCCATAAGACAAGAAAGGGACATAAGAGGGATTCAAATCGGCAAGGAAGAAGTCAAACTATCCCTATTTGCAGATGACATGATCTTATACCTGAGTGATCCCAAAAACTCCACCAGGAAGCTCCTGGAACTAATTGAGAAGTTCAGCAGGGTGGCAGGATACAAAATAAATGTGCAAAAATCAGAGGCCTTCCTATATGCCCAGAATGAAAGAAGTGAAAAAGCCTTGAGAGAAACCATCCCATTCACTATAGCCCCTAAAAAAATGAAATACCCTGGTATAAACCTAACCAAGGAGGTAAAAGACCTTTACAATGAAAACTTTAAAACCCTCAAGAAAGAAATTGCAGAAGACACCAGAAGGTGGAAAGACCTCCCATGTTCCTGGATTGGCAGAATCAACATCAGTAAAAATGACCATCCTACCAAAGGCAATATACAAATTCAATGCTATACCAATTAAAATCCCAAAGCAATTCTTTAAAGAAGTTGACCAAACAATCTCAAAATTCATATGGAGGCACAAAAGACCCAGGATAGCAAAGACAATCCTGCATAACAAAAACACTGCTGGAGGTATTACCATACCGAACCTTAGTCTATATTACAAATCCATAGTTATAAAAACAGGCTGGTACTGGCTCCAAAATAGACACACAGATCAATGGATAAGGATTGAAGACCCAGATATAAGCCCACAAAATTACAGCCATTTGGTCTTTGACAAAGGGGCCCAAAGAATCCAATGGAAAAAGAACAGCATCTTCAACAAATGGTGCTGGCAAAACTGGATCTCCACATGCAGAAGATTAAAGCTGGACCCATACTTGTCACCATGTGCAAGATTTAATTCCAAATGGATCAAGGACCTTGATACAAGGCCAGAGACTATAAAAACCATAGTTGAAAGGATAGGGAACTCCCTCGAGCTGATTGGGCTAGGCCAACACTTCCTAAACAGACATCCAATGGCACAGTCACTGCTACCAACTCTCAACAGTTGGGATCTTGTGAAATTAAAGAGCTTTTGTTCAGATAAAGAGATTGTAACATGAGCTCAAAGGCAACCCACAGAATGGGAGAAAATCTTCACTAACCACATATCTGATAGAGCTCTACTGTCCAGAGTGCACAAAGAACTTAGAAAACTAAGCACCAAGGAAACTAATGGCCCAATTAAAAAATGGGCCCTGGAACTTAAAAGAAACTTTACTAGGGATGAAATTAAAATGTCTAACAAATATCTTAAAAAATGCTCCACTTCCTTAGCCATCAGGGAAATGCAAATCAAAACTTCCCTGAGATATCATCTCATCCCGGTCAGGATGGCAAAAATCCACAACACAAACAACAACAAATGCTGGAGAGGATGTGGAGAGAGGGGAACTCTCCTACATTGCTGGTGGGAGTGCAGGCTCATACAGCCACTCTGGCAAGCCGTCTGGAGATTCTTAAAGAAATTAAAGATTGAAATGCCATGCGATTTCACTTTTGGGTATAACCCCCCATACAGCAGAGGTTCACCTCGATAGCACAAGCACAACCATGTTCATAGCAGCACTGTTTACAATAGCAAAGACATGGAATCAACCCAAATGTCCAACAGTTGATGAGTGGATAAGGAAACTGTGGTACATCTATACAATGGAGTACTACTCAGCCATCAAAAATGATGAATTACTGGAATTTGCCGGGAAATGGATGTCATTAGAAACAATTATATTAAGTATCCCAGACCCAGAAAATTAAGCAACGTATGTACTCCCTAATAGGTGGCTCCTAATACCAAACCCACCCAGCCCACCTTGAGACACTCATAGGTAAATCTATGTATTACCTACAGTAATTGCAAGGATTATGAACAGGAGGGATGGGGTTGGAGGGCCACACCAGAAACAAGGAGAGAAGTGACCATGTTACAGTAGAGAAAATAGGCCTCCATCAAGGACTGCAAGAAAGTAATTGACACCTAGTTAAGTTCCCAATTCGTTCCTGATCATTTACAACTAAGGGGGTATGAACTCACCAGAAGGGTTGGGCATATAGTCCGGCAGATTAAAAAGTAACCATTTTGCAAATGGGGGATTGACCCCTCCCATTGCCTAACACCAGTATGACCCTGCGATTCCAATTTTGGGTATAAGTATTACATCTACCCTTGAATGTGCTCTTATAATAAGACTCCAGTTTAACAGCTTTCTGTCTCTGGCCAGGGGGTGACATACAGTGCCCATCACGATGGAGTGAAGGGCATTACAGGAGCAACAAAACTGCAAAAGAAAATCAACAAACCACTATCCCGAACTTCAGAGACTCTATATCAACCACCTAGAACTAGGCCAGACTAATCTCTCCCCATCCTGAAGCTCAGGGACATTTGCGGAAGAGGGGGCGGTAAGAGTGTAAGACCAAAAGGATGGGAGGAGCAATGATTTGCAAGATACTCCACACAAGTTAGGGCCGAAGCAATCATAATTGGACATTGCATGCCCGGCGCAATGTCCAACACATTATTGACCTCACAAAGTCTAGCATCTGCTAAAGGCACCAAGATCCTTGGAGGCAAGGGATTGACAGCCATAGTAGTGTTCCTATGCTTAAGGGGAACACAGGAAAGGGTTCAGGGAAATGCCACTGGGTCCTTGTACGTCATCAGAGAGGAGGGCCCAGAGGAGAGTCAGGCATGCACAAGAAAGGACTCTGGGAATCAGGGCGGGAGGCATGGGGGGATGGGGAAGGAGGGGTGAGGGGAGGGGGAGCAGGGGGTTCGGGGGGGGGAGGAGGAGGGAGGAAAGGAACTGGTGTACCTATTAAGTTTGTATGAGCTGAAATAATAATAAAAAATGTATTATATAAAAAAAATACCAATGTATCAAAAAAAAGTAAAATAAAGAGAATTTGCTCTGTACCCAAAAAAAGAAAAAGAAGAGAAAGTATCTGTTAAAATAAGAATGGCCAACTTCATTTAACAGATGGTTTGGGGCTAATGTTGGTGGAAGAACTCTATCAGACAAAAGGACAATATGCTAACTACAGTTAATAGCAGTGTAATGGATAAGTGAATGGTCTTACCACTAAATGTGAGGTGGTTCATGTGTTAAACTTGATAGCCACTCTACAATGTGTATACATTGTTTAAAACAATCATATTTCATTGTTTAATGACAGCCATATTGTCGAGTTTAAAATGTTAGTAATTGTAAAAAAAAAAAAAAGAAAAAAAAAGAAACTTCTAGTAGACTCCTTTTGGACCTAGGGGAAGTGGGTCCCCAGATCCCTGCAGGGTCTCCCACCCAGCAAGCATTCTCCAGATCTAACTTAGCCAGCCAGCCAGTCAAGCAGTGGGGTCTTGAGCCCCCAAAGGCCTGACTGGCCCAGCAGCCCCAGAGTTAAGGGACCTATTTTTACTACACTGACTTTCAAATCTCACCTATTCAGGGTTCACCTAGTCGGGGTTCGGTACTCCATGGCAGACCAGGCGAGTGCAAGCGCCTTATCAGGAATTCCTCCATGAGGCCGCTCCTGAGACTGCTGCAGGAGCAGCAGGCGAGAGAACAGAGGCTCCCAGACCCTTCCCCCCCTGCTCACCCTGCCCATCCTGCCAATCTTATTTCCTCTCAGCTCCAAGCCACCCCGCACTTCCGTGCCAAACTGCTCAAAGCTGGGGCCATCCACAACTCTTTACAGTCTACTGCTTCCAAGCAGCCTTCTTGCTGGTTCTCAAAATGTCAGTGAGCACAGAGTGACCTCTCCCCAGTCCCCTTGACCTTCTAATTATTTTTGTTTCTTTCGCCCTGTGAACCTTTCTTGCCAGTTCTCCATACTATTCTGCATTCTTTGTTGTCCTCTTGCTTCCTTGCTAGTCTTCTTGGCAAGAGACTCTTTGTATTAAATTCCCTGTTTGCAATACCTAGGATGGTTCGCATTCTCGTGCCTGGACCCTACAGATCTACTATTCCTACATAATGCTCAATGTCTAAGCTGATTCTCCAGCCCTCAGATGCCCCACACATTCCACTGAATACCTTTCCATTTAATTCATGAATTGATTCTTCTGTCTTCAATCAAGAGCCCTAATAGATCCACTTGGTCAGAGTCAACAGAAGATGTTGGCAGACTTGGAAGGGGTGTCTTAGTAATCCAAACCATATTGCCTTTGAGCAGTTATACAAAGCCTACACGTCCTCTGTATAGAAATAGTACGTTGTACAGTGTCATAAGTAGATACAGGTGTCAACGTGACCATTGCAGGTCTGAACTCTGGGCACAGTTGTGGAGAGTTAGTAGTTGAGTTAAACCCTGAGCCGGCCTGGAGGAGATTATCTAATTGATGGGGAAGGCCCAGTGCATGGTGGGCAGGACTAGTCCCGGGCCAAGTGAATAAGATGGAGGGAGCTGGTTAAGGAAGTTGCATTCTTCAGTATACTGGCCAGACATGCTGGTCTGGCAAGTGAGGATTCTCCCTCTCTCAGCGATGGATATGGTGCGACTAGTTCCCTCTGTCCCTAGTTTGGGGTAAGCTCTCCTCCAAAGTTGGAGGAGGAGTTGTGAGCCAGAATGAAAACCGCCAGTTCCCATGAGCCGTTCACTCATGAATTAGTCAGCAACAATCAGACAAGCTTCGACAGACACACGGAGAAGACACATGCGGTTCTACTTGCAAAAATCCAGCCTGCGTTCCTAGATGGTTTACTTGCTAAAACTGCTTCCCCAAACAACAGATGGATAGCTCAAAGTACACAATGACTGTGGTTGGCTGAGGAAATAAGAACTCTCCTACCAAAGAAGGAACGCAAAGGACACATGGGAAAATCACACACACACTCACACACTGGTGTGGTGGCCTACTGAAGAGTCTCTTCTTTTGAGGTCCTGTATCCCATACACCTCAAGGAAGGGACTTGTCCAATGTGATATTTATTTGCTCCCCAACCTACATTATGTGAAAATCTCTGTTCATATATACATTTCTATTGGGAATAAATGGAAGGTTAGCTAATTCACCTAAACTATTAAGAGAAGCCATGAGATTCTTTTGAAAGAAGAGCCTTAAAAAATGCAGTAGTGGGATGTCAAGGTAAACATGATGAAAATCACCGTTACCTAATGCTCACAATGCCACACACAATGCTCCATGCCCTCTTTGGAGTAGCTCATTAAACTCTACGGTTATGAAACGTGCATGCCGGGTAGCCAAGGGTCCATGCGCACAGAGCCAGACAGCCCTGAAACCCTGGAGCTAGATTCCAGCACCTGCACTGATGAGGTAACACCTTGATTCCATTCCTTAGCCTCCCAACAAGAGGACCACAGAAAAAGATTAGAAGCTGCACTTCCTGGAGTCAGTGAGCGGGAACTGATGAGCTGGCTCCCTGGGTAAAGGCACCCTGCAGGCGAACCTGGCAACCTGACTTTGATCCTCCTGGGGGTAACATGGTCCAAGGGGAGAACTGACTCCAGCAAGTTTCCTTTAACCATATGCTCACCATAACAACCCTTCCAACACACAAGAGAAAATAAGTATACATTAAAAAAAAAATCTTTGGAACTGTTTCAAGATAACTAAATCAAGGAGATGAGCTAAATATTCTAGGACCTCTCAATAAGAGTTTGTGGGTGCTATCGATGTGTTGGGTGCTTGTCACAGGAGACTGGAGACTGGTTTTAGCAGGGCCAACCCCTGCTGGGGAGGAAAGGCCAATTGCTCAACTGACCGTTACTCCATTCCGCCACTAGATGGCGCGCTAGCACCAGCGAGGTACCAGAACCCGCAGAAGTTGGGCTAACCAAACAGGAAGAACTTCAGGGCTGGGACACTTTTTTTTTAATTCATCCTTTCCTGTCCCCTCACTTTAAAGCCAGGAAACTGAAGAACAGCAGGTTCAAGGAACTAGTTCACGTAGGAAGACAAGCATATATGTTAATCGGCATCTATTGTGGACCTGACAACGTCAGGGCCCTTCATTTACATCTCTGAGATGCCTATCAATATGGGACATGTTTCCTGGGTTCTGATACACAAAGGAACTGATGCTCAGAGAAGATGGGGAGCTCAATGAAAATCACGCAGCCAGGCGGCACAGAGGAATCAGACGTCCACCTATCAAGATGCACAAGGTTTTTCCCCTTAAATTAGCAAGCTGACCTTCACAAACCTGTGTGTGTGCATGTGTGTGTGTGTGTGTGTGTTGTGTGCATGTGTGTGTTTAAAAAAAGGTAGGAATAACGTTGCCATTTAGAAATCTTTTTATCTGAAATCCAAAATATGTTTCATGCTATATTTATAATTCATTAGTCAATTCAAAACTGTTAAATTTAAAAGGAGGGGTCCTTTCTGCGAGCTATCAAAATAACAGGAATCAAGATGGCTGAATGGACCCCACATGCTCTCTGTTGACACAACACTCTTAAAATGCTTACAATGCCTTCTAGCAGATCCTGTGATCTCTGGACCTTTCTTTTGCTAGATCCTAGCAACAGCTATTTGCTTGCTAATCCCTTCAAGAACCTCAGCTTTCCTGCTAACAAATCCCCCTTTCACCTTCCTCGGGAAGCAGGGCATCTCAAAAGAAATAAAATAAATGTCCTCAGATCTCGCTAAAACTGAACCAAATTTATTAATTTGAATAAAATGATGTTTTAAATTCAAAAAGAATTGACAAAGGGAAAGCCTCTCATGAAACTGCCAGCAAATACTAGACCTTAACATGGAAATGGGGCGAGGGAGACACTTTCGGCAGTGGCAGCCTCAAACAAGTCATCTTAGACGTCATGAGAGCCAGCTGATACTAAGCAAGAAGCACTTTCAGACTTTTTCTTCACACAGAGAGCACAGTACACATATTGGGAAAAGACCTTCTCCAGAAAGATCCTGTCAGTTGTCAGGCATTTCCTGCGTATATAATTTTTCAAGACTGTTCTTTATCTGGATGTGTAAGTTTTCTATGATGAGCACATACAGCTTTTTCTGCAGTGCATGAAAACACACACACACACACACACACACACACACACACACAGTCTGCAGTCCATGAGACCTATGTTCAGGGAGCACTGTCTCGTGCTGGCCACGTAAACCTGGGCGATGGTACCTCTTCTCTGTAAGAGGAAGCACTGGCGAGTGAGGACCACAAGAACCTGACAAGAACCTGATGACCCGGCCTTCGCCTTCTCCGTAAGATGGCAGCACCTGCTCCAGAAGATAGACCTTCAGCAGACCGGTTCATGCAAGAACCTCAACACCCCTGCTGACATACCAACAAGCTGCCATCCTAATTCTTACCCCTTACTACGATAAGGAGCAGAATCTTTATGATTTTTAGAAGAATCGTCATACCCGACATCAGCACCCAAAAACATAAAATATGCATGTGTACACAGCCTTTATCTGGTGATGCTAAGAAGCTAAAGAAACCAGAACTAAAAAAAAAAAAAAAGTATGACCATGTGTGCTAATCACACAGCAGATTTTCAAAGTTGAAAGACCATAACCAAGTGATACCCAACCCAAAAATAAACTCACAAGGGTCAGCAACATAGCTCAGTTGGTGAAGGCAAAGCAACGGGCCTGAGTTCAGCCCCTGGAGACATCTGAACCTCCACACATGTGCCATGGCACACAGTGTGTCTCTCTCTCTCTCTCTCTCTCTCTCTCTCTCTCTCTCTCTCTCTCTCTCTCTCTCTCTCAGAATAAATAAGTTATTTTAGATAAATTCACAAAATTATAAAGTGGTCATCTAGTTGAACAATATCGCATATAGTCAAGGAAATGAGGAGATGGACCTATGTTTACAGAAGCAAGAAATCTGTGAGGTTGCATGAAAAGAGCTCACTAAGAAATGGCAATTATATCATGATCCAATTTAAGGAAGAGAGAGAGAGACAGAAAAACAGAAAAAGGGGAGAGAAAAGAAGGGAAGGAAAGAGGAGAGGAGTACAGGGGAGAGGAGAAGAAAAAAGCTCAGCAGTTCAATTGTCCCAAAAGCAAGAAGATCCCTAAAGCCCAGCTAACACGGCGGGTGGGTGTGGCAGCCCACCTGTAAGCCAGCCTTGGAAAGCAGAGAAGCTGGGCATATCCAGGGTAAGCTGGCTAGCCAGACTATCCCCACAGATGACCTCTGGGGCTGATTAGAAACTCTGCCTAAAAAGGATAAGGCTGAAGAGCAATCAAGATGATTCCCAATATCAACCCCTAACCTCCATGCAAGCACACCCACATGCATGACACCCACGCACATGCATGTCATCCACACACATGTATGTCACCCCACACATGGAAACATATGCATGCATGTCACCCATACACATACATGTCACCCACACACAGAAACACACATGTGTGCATGCCACCCACACACATGCATGTCAAACACACATGCATGCCACCCACACATAGAAACACACACACACACCACATGCATGTCACCCACATACCTGCATGTCACCCACACACAGAAACACCCACACATGCATGTGTACACACACAGAAACACATACACATGAAAACACATACACATGTATGTCACCCACTTACATGAAAACACACACACATAAAAATGGAAAAGAACAGTCATAAACGTGTACATCTACAGACATAAAATGTAAGCAAGCATTAAGATATATACAGTAAAACCAAAAGAGGAGAAACAGGTGGAGAAGTAAAAGCCCCAATACCCCACCTCCAAGTAATGGGCTTGTACAGCGCTGTAGATCAGTAACGCGCTTTTTATTGGTTCATCTGCACTTTCTTCCCTTTTTGAAAAATAAGCATTTATTAGCTGTATTAAACTGTTTTGAATGACCCTTTAATCATACTTTTCATCCTCTCTAAGAAAGCCTACTCAAATGCAGGGAACCAGATTCTTTCAACTCCACAAAATACATACAGGACAATAAGGACACTGTGGAGGTCTGAGATTTCCAGGGCCCCAAGTCAAATGATTCTCACAGAAAGGGAGTTTTAATCATTCTGTCTTGGAGGACCAACTGTCAGACATCAGTTCCCTCAAATACTTATTTGAAATAAATATAACCCAACATGACAAGAAGTTAACTAATCAGTATCTAGAGAGGGGGGGAGAGAGAAAGGAGACAGAGACAGACAGACAGAAAGAGAGAGACAGAGAGAGAGAGACAGAGAGAGAAATTCATTACCAAATTTGTGGCTACGAAGATCTCTTTTTTACTTCTCTACAGACATCTCTTGCTTCTTAGCTTAAATCTCTCAATCTGGGTTTGTCTGCCCACAGGAAGGGGGGGCATTATTCAAATAGAATTTGAATAGAATATGTTGGTGTGCCTGATAGGAAGCAATCAACATATTTTATGGAAATAAACTATAAACCCTTGAACAACAATATGATCGTAGTGAGAAGCAAAGAGCAAAGCTAGACGAGTTTGTGGGTTCAAATGAGGTTCCTTCAGAAAACTGGGTTCCAACTCTATGACCACAGAACAAAGCAGGATCTAGTATGTTCAATATTATATATGCTTCTTCCATAAGTTAATTTTAAGTCATTCATGTCTATCCTATTCTCTAGGTAATGTAAACAGATGAAAAGAAAATGGACAAGTAGAAACTTAGTATGGATGAGAAGACTCAAATCTGATCATGCTTCATTCTAGAAACACAAAACATTTTTGTTTTTTTATTTTCCTAAATTATTTGTGCCCACATCCATAGATATGCTGCAAAAAAATTAGTTTAATTACAGTCGGTTAAAAAAATTATTCCCTGTCATCACAATGAAATTAATGTTTCAGTGCTATGATGTTTAAGAACCAGTTCAATAACTGGTTCTGCTTGTTACTGTGTGACCCTGAGCAGATTCCTTACTAATAAACCTCTGATGGTCCGCTGCTTTACAGGCAGATAAATGTCAGAATCACTGACAGAACTCAGCACTCTGCCTGTTGGTTTGATCATTGTGTCTTCTTTCATGACCCACTTGGATAAAGTGATTTACCGCAGCCTTTAAAACGGTGGTTATTGCGCCACCTAGTGGAAGAGTAGCGGTAAACCCACACACAATCCAATTGAACACAACGCAATTTTCTAAATTAGTCTTCAAAAGCTATTACCAAAAGAAAGGATTGTATAAGAAAATAAAGAAGACACACACAAATAAATGTTTAGATGGTGAAGAAAAAAACTTACCATTTTCAACCTTGCTTTTAGGATGTGGTCCACTAAAGGCTAAAAATTTTCCTGGAACAATCCAGTTGAAGTCGCCATTTTCAACTCGCTGGTAGCATTGTGTAAAGAAAGAGAAGAAAGATGTTTTACAGTTTGTGTACACGTCAGGGAACTTTTACAAATAAAACCACTTTTCACTCTATTAACATTCAATTAAATGGATATATGAAAAGAGACTAGATCAGCTTAAATAAGAACGCACAACTGGATCCCAAGTTGCTATTTAGAAATTCAGTTCAGCCGAGAAAATTCCCACCTAAATAAGGAAAGGTTTAGACCATATACAAAATTACTTTGCTTAAGATAAATTCATCTTCTGGACACAGCACAATGAAGTAAAATGAAAACTAACGCTGCCTATTATTCCAGCAGTTTGAGTCAGTGTGAGAAAATGAGAAGCATAAACACTTTCATGAACATGGTGAACAGACTTTGAACACAAAAAAGAAACCCATAACTATCAAATTCCCAACCAACACACTTGCAATTTTTTTCCATTTTTTTACATGCTGATGTCATTTATCAATGCTGATTTGAAGACAGTAAAATGGCAGGAGGCAGAAAAGAGAAATAATATGAAACATCACCCCTCAAGGTCTACCACCAAGGTCTTACGCAAGGGTGGCCAAACCCAAACAAGGATCAGCTGTAAAAACAGACGCTCCCTGACTGCCACCCTTCACGGAGATTGAGGATGAATCTCACCCTTCAAGGGATTTTCCAGTGGAATCTCTTAGAAGTGCCGACTATTTTAAAATAGATTTGTAAATACTGTGCAACCAAATAAAACACCCCTATGGGCTGGCTTTGCACAACAACTGTCAGCTTCTAGTTTATATACCTTAAGTATCCTCAGAAAAAGGTTTTGAGACCAAACAGGTCAAGCATCTTCCCACAACTCCATCAATACCATGTTTCATCTCCTCCTCTTTCCTGTGTGCCTCCAAGCCGATTGGACACTGGGACAGGACTTGGGCTAACCAAGATGCTGCTGGTAACTGGGAGACATCCGTGCATCACAGAACATATGACTGCCCTTTTAGGCCTCGGGACACCAACCCCACTTCTTGTCCCAAGTCTCTATCCTCAGTATAGAGAAGAGACACGCCTCTCCTCACAAGCTCAACTTCCTCCACTGTGTGGTGAGGGCCTCCTGGGAATCTGAACCAAGTAGCATCTGTATTCCACTGCAGACACTCAGTAAATAATGTAGAAGAATATCATCACATAATCAGATCCACTACTGCAAAATATTACTGTTTCCATGAACATCACGATTTGGCTGGATGATATTTATTTTTAAAGTGCACGCGAATCTTTCCAGTCATGAAATGATATATAGGAAACTACATGGCACCTTATAAACCTGTTTACTTAATTAATCTAATTATATATATGTATATAATCTCCACAACACCCTAACAAGATCTTGGAGATCAACAACAGTGTAAAATATACTTATAGCTATTAATTGATGGTTATTTGAATAAAGAATGGAATTACAACTCCTTATGGAAATTAAACACTTTCTTGTTTAAACAAAATAATCTCAAATTAAGATTCCAATAACCATCTTGAATAAGAATTAAGCTTAACATACAATATCAAAACTCAAGACTAAAAGTTTGCTGTAATAATCAAAAGGCTGGTGCCAATTCTTTATGAACATTAATGAAAGCAATTCTGCATCATTTTTGTATTTGTAGCCACAGAGGAGGTCAGATGAATAAATTGTGTGGCATCTGCTTCTTTTGAATACAGACAGTTTGATAACTTCTAATCTAGCACATGGAAGAGAGGCAGCCCCAATAAGATACAAATTTCCCACCAAAAAGTTGGCAATATTGAGCTATCTTTAGTAGCCTGGAAAAAAGTTGATGGAATACACAAAAAGACATAGAACTTAGAACTTGTTTAACTTAAAGTTACAGCTTTTAACTGATCCTGATACAACATAAGCTACTTTGGTAATCTTTGGTAACACTTCCATAAATGATTGTGCTTTCTTTCATGGTGCTATATCCAAATGTTAGTGTGTATCGATGACAATATTTAAAATAACACAGACCAGTTTTCCTAATTAAACATACTTCAAAGAATCCATATCAGACAGGAACTTCTGGTACTTTCCCAACCCTACCACATTTTGTCCCTGGGACTCTGCCGGCCTGCGGGACTTTATGATTTCTTGGTGCACATTTTTCTGTAATTGAACATGCATGCTTTTAAAAACATTTATTTTTAATTTTTTTTACTAGTATGTGTGTCTGTATGTCTGTGTGTCTGTGTGTAGAAGAGGACACGAATATGTGTATATGTGTCTGCAGAGGCCCAAGGGACATCAGGAATCATCCTGAATTTCTCTACCTCCTTATTGCTTTGCTCTGGGGTTTCCCAGGCTCTGCCTTCCAGGGACGGAATTATAGGCTATCACCATTTCTGCCTGGGATTTTCCCATGGACCTGGGATCTGAACTCAAGTCCTTTTGTTTGGGAGGCAGAAGCTTTAACTCCTGAGCCAGCCTCTCGCCGCAGCATGCCTGTTTATCAACAGCCGCCTGCGTCCTGTCCCATCTTCATGTCATATGAGAACGGTATCAGCAAAGCACACCGGATTGTTTGCTCCCAGTGGGGTGTGTAGAGGGGCTTGCTGGCCTGGACTGAAGTAACGGTTTCCCGGATGTCCTTCCTCTCTCACTCTCTCTCCCCTGGCTGAAACAGTAGGCAGACATGGGGCACTCCCTGTCTCCCCTCCACTCTGTGGTCATCTAAATTAATCGTCTGGAACTCAATTATGATTCACCCAGGGGGGCCTGACGACTTAATTCAAAGCAAACAATTCCACTGTTTCCTTTGCTGCAAGTTTCACAAAGTGTCCATCTTCAGAGGGCATTTACCTGTGGCTTTCTGGTTCAAAGGAGCGAATTGAGAAGTTAGGAAAACATAAAAGCATTTTAAAATTAAATTTCAAAAAGATAGAGCACTGTTCTAACATCTTCATTTATTTTTCCTTTGTGTGTGTGGTGTGGTGTGTGTGTATGTATGTGTGTGTGTGTGTGTGTGTGTGTGTGTGTGTGTGTGTGTGTGCGCTGCAGAGATCACTGTGTGTGCCTGTGAAAACCCAAGGGTGACTTCAGGAATCACCCTGGATCCTTTTGCTTTGCTCGGGTTTCCCAGGCCCCACCTTCCAGAACTGAAAGTTCAGGTCGCCACCATTTCTGCCTGGTGTTTTCACGTGGGATCTGAGATCTGAACTCAGGGCCGTCTGTTTTTAAGGCAAACAGTTTGATCCCTGAGCCATCTCTCCAGCCCTAGCTTCTTTTTGAATCAGTTTTCCTTCCACCCTTATATGTCCTATGCATCCCCCGAGGATGGCATTGACCAAAATTCAGGGCTATTTATTTGTATTTAATTCACAAAACGCAAGGACTGGTGAGGTAGATGGAGAACGAGTGATGGAGGCAGGAGGAGGTGGTGAGGCAGGCAAGGAGCAGCACCTTACACAGTAGGGCGAGTCAATCCCTTGGATGAGAGACTGGCCAGTCATTGACTGGCAGAGGAAGAAGACCAAGCGTAAATGCTCGGCTCGGCTTACCGTCTCAGTGGAGTTGTGAAGCAGACCATGAGCATTGTGGAGACTGTGGTCTCAAAAAGTTTGGAGGTTAGAGGCTGGGAAGATGGCCTGGCTAAAGCCTTTGTCTTACAAACAAAAGGACCTGCGTTCCGAACCCCAGATACCATGAAAAATGCCAGGCAGGGGTGTGGCAGACTTGCCTATAATTCCGTGGAGCCTGAGAATATCCAGAGGAAAAAGATGAGCACACGCTACACAATTGACTGTGGGGTCTATTGCCCCCCAGGCCTGTGGCAGGAGCTCCCTTGTTCAGCCCTGCCCACCGTCCAGGAACGAGAAATAGCAGACCGAGCAGCACTCAGGTGATATTCTGCTGTGCGCCACACATTCTACTCCCAAGTGAGTCTTACCACAGACACTGACTCCTGTTGGGGAGCTGAGACGGGAGACCCAACAAACCATCAGTTCTCTGGCAACACCCCAAAGGACAGAGTCCACACCTCTCTGGTAAGTATGACAGTTAACTTACCTAATAATCAAGATCACAGCCAACCTGGAGAGACAGTCGCTGGTCATACAGTAAGCCAAGGACATCACACGCACACCTCATCTCAGAGGACACTAACTAGCAGTTCATGTTACAAATGACTGGCTTTTTTTAAAAAATCTATGAATTCTTGCATCACAGATGATGCAGGAAAGAAATCTCATTGAAAAAGTTGTCTAACCCAGGGGGCACTACAAAGTCACAAGTCAGAATGGATTCCTTCTTTTTTTTTTTTTTTTTTTTTTACTATTTATTTGAGAGATGTGGGGGAGAGAAAGAGAGAGAAGTCAGTTTTCTCCTTCCCCCCTGTGGGCCTGGGGATTAAAGTCAGGTCACCAATTGGCACACAGGTGCCTTTTCTACGTCAGCCTTAGTCGCTTCTCACTGAAAAATGGATTACATATGATATCTTGAAATGTGCTGGTCCTCTGTCTTTCGGATTTATTCACCCATCAGTTTTTCAGGGCCTCCATTCCAGAAACGCTGAATGACCTCCCGTGACGACCTTCTGTGCTACCAGTTACTTACAGTTCCTGCCCATGGGCACCCAGAGTACACGGAAGACGCCGTGGGTGGGTAAAGTCTCACTCAGCGCCGCAGGAGGTGAGCTTCCACGGGGTGAGAAGGACTTACCAGTCAGCCATGCAAACAGAAGGGCTCGCCCATAGGAGGAGGGAGCAGAGCCGGATACACAGCCACAAATTCAAGATGCTAGGCTGAGAGCCAAGAGGCTGCACAATTTCAAGACCAGAAGGACACAGAAAAGAACTAGGGGCAGGGGACACAAGGAGAAAAGAGTTTCGTATCACTCGTGAGGCGTCTGCAGCTCTTCCTACTTCTAGTCATATGGAGCCTGTGAAAGCCTTAAAATAGGGGACTGACATCATCAGACTTAGACAAGCACACATTCTGATAGTAAGATATGTAGAGTTCACCATTAAGGTCTGTGTGTGTTAGACACAGGTGTCAATTCAGCCATGGAAGACTGAATTCTGAGCATATCTGTGAGGAATTGGTAGTTAAGATAACCCTAAGCAAGCTTGCAGGAGAGTATCTAATTGATGGGGGAAGACCCAGTCCTCAGTGGGTGGGGACATTCCCTGGGTGGCGGACACGCTGAAGGGAGCTGGTTCATACTTCAGCATACTAGGACAGACTTTCAGTCTGGTAAGTGAGGTTTGCCCCTCTATCAGCATTCCCTGTGGACAAGGTGTGGCTAGTTCCCTTGGGTCCTGGTGTTAGCACAAAGTCTCCTGTCAAGCTGGACTAAGAACTGTAACCAATATTCACAAACCAAAATAAAGCCCTTTGTTCCCTAAGCTGTTTGGTTGTGAATTCATCAGCAACATGCAGACCAACTGCAACAAGGGCCAAAATTCCAGAGAGACCCACCCTGGGTATCAGGAGCACAGGGGTGATTCCTCAAACACATTCTGATAGTAAGATAAAGAGTGGACCAAAGAGACCCAAGAATCCAGAAAGATCCACCCCAGGCATCAGAATGCATGGTGATTTCTCACAAACAGTTCCCAGATGATTACACTGTTAACAAGGCGGATATGTAAAATCACTTTCTAGAACAGCCGCGTCTTCTTCCCAAAGGAGCACCCTAAAGAAGCAAAGAAGCTGCTAAACATGTCCCGTGAATGGCCAGAATGGCTCAGGAGGGAAACACTCCACATTCACCTGGACCAAGGAAAAACTCTGCGGGGACAACTACTTTGAGAGGCCTAGAAATGGGGACCACGTGGGGAAGGGGATCAGACAGCCACAGAATAAAGCACAAGAATACGCGAATACTACAAGCAAAGAGTCCATCCTTCCAAGGACAGAAATAAAATTAAAGACAGCCTCTTACTAGCAGGGTGGGGAGAAAGAAGCCCAGCGAATCCAGTGTGCTAATAGGAGGCACTTCCAGTAGAGCTCTCAAAGTCTTCTGGAAGAACTGGAGAACCGAGGAGGAGCCACGCCTTTGAAACTGAGCCACTGAGCAGTTCAAAAAAATAACAGACCTTTTGTCCCTACAGACAAACAGGGAAGATGAAAGAGCTGGGGTGTCTGTCACGTGTGTCCCTGAAGGGGTTTGGGCAGCCTCATACCTTCCAGTACTAAAGCCCTCCACACACACACACACATATAGTACATACACACACACATGCACACACGCACATGCACACAAGGCAGTGTCTTGAGCCTTCTAAAGCAAATGGCCATTGACATACATACTATTACTTTCGTAAAGCAAAATTTTCCCCATCTACCAGAAGGGAGTTTCCTGGAGAGAGGGGAAGGGGGCAGGTCCAAGTCTCCAGGCCAATTACCAACAGCTGTGACCCATGATCACAGGGTGTTGTATAAATGTTGTCACCTTCTGGGTGCCACAGTGAGAAACAAAAGGAGCCCTGTGCAGTGCTGTTCCCCAGGGAACAACAGCCAGCACCAGGCAGAGGCCAGGTGTGGCTCCCACTCGCCCAAGGTGACACATGGCCTGGGTTTGTTAGTATGTGTGCGCACAAGGTCACGTCGCCAATAGTCTGATACTTCAAAAGGTAAACTCCTAACAAAGTTACCACACACACACACACACACACACACACACACACACACACACACGCTTTCAAAAAATGTAATGACTTATTGGGTAAAACTGGGGATGGCTCAGTGGTTAAACTACTTGCTGTGCTTCCAAAACCCTATATGGAATGCCAGGTGGGCGTGATGGCCCACCTATAATGCCCAACTAGGAAGGGGCTGCTGGGAAAATCCCCAGAACAAGCCAGCTAGTCACACTAGCACTACCGATGAGCTCTAGGTTTAATAATTGAGCCTGTCTCAAAAGAATAACATAGAAGAGTAATCAAGAATGATTCCAGGGATTAATCCTGGGTTTACACACACACACACACACACACACACACACACACACACATACACACGCAAGTATGCATACCCATACATGGTAGGTATAAAATAGACGACAGAAAGAAATCCAAGAAATCGCCAAGTTCATTTTTGAACTTGTAAGGCTCCACCTAATTGCCAAAAGGGCACTTAAGGTAGTGCTTTGAAAGTCCATGAGCCAAAAGCCAAATGGGATAATGAATGTGAGCCACAGTGATGAAGCCCCCCAAAATGTCTCCACTGAAGCACTGTTTCCCTGCATTTCTTCCTAAGTTCCCAACTGAGAGCAAAATATTGCTACGGGTAACCCGTCCTCTGTTTTGCTGGCAGGTTCCCTGCATGCGCGCAATATAGTGACTTCATCAAACACAGAGCACCTGGACTGGGAGGAAGACTCAGGTATAGACTCAGGTGGGAGAGCTTGCCTTGAAAGTGTGACTTCATTCTCGAGAACACACACACACACGCACGCACGCACACACACGCGCTGCATGTGATTACAAGCGATTCCATCCCCAGCACTTGGGAGATGCAAGCAGAAGGATCCCTGGGGCGCTCAGCCAGTCAGTCCAGCTTATTGATGAGTTACAGGACAAGGAGAGACAATGTCTTAAAGGTGGCATATCTGAGGGTGACCCCTAAGTTTGTGCTCTGGCCTCAAACGTGTATATATGTGTATGCACATACATGTACACACATGCACATGTGCACACACATGTATGCACAGCTGCATGCACGCATGTACATATAACACATTCATGCACATACAGACAAGCATGCGTGCAAATTCATCCACGCACTCACACACACATGCACACACGCACATTTAAGAATGGCAAGCAGAGTGAAATAACGTACCGAAGAGCTAACTTCAAGTCCTCCTTGGTGGACACTTGTTAAATGCAGCATCACTAACAGTCAGGGGCGCTCAGGCAGAGTCTTGCTTAGTGAGAACAGTTTTCTCCTAAACAACAGAAAAAGGTGGCTACAGGTAGCGTGGAGAGGCGCTACTTCCCTGGGCGGTACACAAGCGCCAGCCACTGGCTTTACCGCAGGGTGTACCGCTCCCCCATCCCTACAGGGACACCCCGTGATTGCACACCCCAGCTCTCTCATCTCCCCTGTTTTTCCCTGGAACAAAAGGTCTCTGTTATTTTTCTGGACTCGTCGTGAGTGGCTAGCTAGGTTTCAGAGACATGGCTCCCGGCTTAGTTCTCAGGTTCTCTGAGAAGCCTTAAGAACCCCGTTGGGAAACAGGAATGTTCTGACTCTGAGGAGCAAAAGGAGCTTTCAGATCACCAGCCCGTGGGTCTCCCACCTCTGGATCTTCCCAGCATAGCTGCCAGAATTCTGCCTGTTTGAGCAGAGTCAATGTGAGAAATGGACAGTCCCGGACATTCAGGAAGACGTCTCTGCAAGGCAGAAACCGATCCCTAGTGTTGTTTGCAATACTGAACGCAACAAGCCATTTGTGGGTCACTTGAAAACAAGCGAGGGCCTGGGGTAGCTTTCTCCACACCTTCCAAATAGGCCAGAATCTTTGAATGACCTTTGATATTAACCTCAGATTAAATGCAGCAAAGAGATAAAACCTATGACGACGCATCCATCAGACACTGCAGGACCGAGACATTACACGGCCGAGCCTGGCATTTATCTTGCTTTTTCTCTAATCTCTGGTGTGTGTGTGTGTGTGTGTGTGTGTGTGTGTGTGTGTGTGTGTACTTGTATTTGTGTGTGCACTTGTGAGTGTGACCCTTAGCTGTCACCTTCTTTGAGACAGGGTCTCTTGCTTTGTTTTGCTTGTTTTCTTCCACTGCACATGCCAGACAACTGGTCTGTGAGCGCCCGTCTCTACTTCCCAGCTCCTCATGGGAGTCACAGGCGCTCGCTGCAGGGCCCGATGATATGTGGGATCCAAGATTCAAACTCAAGACCTCAAGCTTCCATCGCATGTGCTTTGCCGGCTGAGCCACCTCCCCAGTCCAAAGCTGTCACCCTTGTGGAATCTGCACTTTAACACTTCTGGCCACTGCGCCCTGATGTGTGGGCAGACTAGATGAAAGTACGCCCGAGACGAGACACACACCGGACTTTAGGGGCCTAATTTAAATTTTTAAAAAGTGAGGCAGGAAGCGAGGGAGGTGGACCAGCAAGTAAATTCCCACACAGGTTATGGATATCACACCCCTCCTCTCAGGCTCAGGAGTCATTGCAGAAGAGGGGGATGGGAAGAATGTAAGAGCCAGAAGATGGGGAGAAGGACATTCTGTGCATGACGCAGCCAGCGTCAGCGGAGCTAAGCCAGGACCGCCTGCCAGGGCCTGCGACAAGATGCAGCCTGCCACAGTCAAGCCCGCATCAGGAAGGGTCTTGAGGGGGCTTCTCCTGCCACACTACTGACCACTGATGGGCTCTGAGGAAGGGACATTCGTTGCCTTCAGATGTGGGTCCACTGAAGAGCCCACCAAGCTAAAGCCCACGGTCACACCTCTGACCTGGTTAGACACAGTGGCTCTCAAAACAAAGACTCGAATGTAGGAAGGCGCTTACAGGAAGGAGGGATGGGTGCTAGTGCCCCCAGGAAAAGTAAGGAAAGTGGGTGCTATGATAATCGGTGTGCAAAATATACACGTGCGAAACTGTCCAGGAACAATTCAATGAAAGTTTAAAAAGGGAACCCTCTCTAGTCTTAGCCTGGGTGAACAGCAGGAAGCATTGCCACCCACACAGATGAGCGGAAGACCAAGCCTGGTGGGAGATGCCCAGATTCTCTTCAGACACGCAGCACGTTCAGTGTGCAAGCAGCACATGCCAACAGACATATGCTGGCCAGAAAGGACTCCAGAGGCTGCCTCGCATGCTAATCATGACGACTCTGCTTACTCCCCTGGGCAAACCCAAGGGACGGACCCCATCGGGGATGGTCGGCCCCTCGCCTCTCAGAGAACAGCAAGTGTTTCTAGGTTTCTCCTTGACATACTCAATAGTTTCTCCAGCACCTCCTTAGAGCACAACGCAGTGCAAACAGCCATTGCTAAATACTTCATTTACATTGCTGAGTGGGCAAGACGTCACAAGATTGCCATGGGGAAAAACAAGCACCAAGAAAGAGCAACCGTATTTCACAATAAAACGCATATGATCAGAAGTATTATAAGACACATATCCGATTTTGTTTTAAATAAGATCTTACTTGTGAAATAAAAATGACTCAGGATTTCACTGTCAAATTTTACTCCAAAATTCAAGGTACAAAGAGGCTGCCAATGAAAGTTTGACATGAAAATCTAAATATACATATGCTGCCTCCCAAATTAAGATTTTTGGTGATTCCTGATTCAGTGACTAAAAAGCAAAACTGGAAAGACAAAATTGACCACTATTTTTTTAAATCCACAAATACTTTTTATTTAGCAGGTAATATTTAAGTGTTAGATTTTTTATCAACATGAAATTACATTCTGCAAAAAAATTAAAATGCACATACCTCATAATGTTCATATTCATCTACATCAAATGTCTCAAAGTCAAAAAATCCATGTTGTAGTCCCTAAAAGCAGAATTGGAATTACATTGAAAAAAGAATCTATTGTCACTTTTGGAACTTCTAATTACAAAATGACTATCAAAGACCTCAATACAAGAGCTTGAATTTTTTAAATATATTATTTAATTATTTGTGAGGTGGGAAGAGAAAGCACAGGAGCAATCTGTGAAGCCACACAGGGAAGGTCAGAGGACTAAACCTTTCACTGTGGGCTGCAGGGATGGAACTCGGGTCACCAGGTTTTCATGCAGGCGCCTATACCGACTGAGCCATCTCGCTGCCTCCAAACTCTTGATTTGCAATTCATTACTAGAAACTACTTTATAACACTGGAAACTTTGCTATAACACTGTCTTAACAGTAGAACTAAATACCCTGGGGATGGGAAAAACACCCTACAAAAGATTCAAGAATTCCAATTACACTCACTTAAATGCAAAATTAATAATGTCTATAAAATGCAATATACTGGCAAATTCATAGTTAAAACCAACTGGGAATTAGACTCAGAACATAACATCTTATAGGTTAACTTTTCAGACAGAAGAAAAAAATCAATTCTTCTTAGAAAGTTTTGCCTTCCCTTTATTATAATGAAATATTTACAACGAAAGGCATTTCTTGCTTAATAAACCCTAAATCCTTAAGCTCTACTTTGGTAGGATTTGTTTCACAGTAATAATTTTGAACAGAATAAAAGTATACTCATTTGCTCTTACAACTTAGAAGAGTATTTTTAACAAAAGGAAGACACATTTCACCTTCAGTTTTATAAGTAATGACAAAACTTTTGAAAGTTTCAGGAAGACAAAGAGTCACTTATGGTAAATATAAACCCAGTAGCTATACAGGTTATAGCAGAATATGAAACCAGGGGCTGGAGAGGTGGCTCAGGGGTTAAGCCTCTGCCTTGCAGTCGGAAGGTCCTGAGTTCGGATCCAGGACCCCACATATAGATGCCGGGCGGAAGCGGGGCAGCCTGTGTTTCTGGTCCTGGTAGGGCGGAGCCTGTGAATCCCAGGGCAGAGTAAACAAGGAGAAAGTGGAGGCGTCCATGGTGGTTCCCGAATTCGTCCGTGGTTCTACACACACATACATACACACACGCGCACATGCATACACGCACAACTGAATAAATAATAAATAAAAAAAGAATATGAAACCATAGGGACGCTTAGAAGTTATAAATAGAGTCATCAAAATAAGGGTTAGAAAGTAGTAGCCAAGCTAAAGCTAGGACATTAGAGGCCACTGTTTTCTTCAAACTATAGAACATGGGTCTACATCAGAAACACTAGAGTAGTTTATAAAAACAGATTCCCAAACCCTATCCCAGAAACTGTATCAGATTCTCCAGAGTTGGGCCCTAGGAATTGCTTTTGCTTCTGTTTTTCTTGTGTTTATTTGTCTATTTTTGAGTCAAGATCTGCTATAGCCCGGGCTGCTCTCGGACTGAGTATTCAGCCCAGCATGACTTTGAACTTCTGTTCCTCCCGCCCTTACTTTCTGATTGTTCAGACGACAGACATGCACCATCACACCCTGGATAAGCAGTGCTGGGAACTAAACCCAGGACTCTGCACATGCTAGGCAAGCACTCTGCCTACTGAGGCACCCTCCTGAGAATTTTTAACGTTTTCTTAGATGAGTCTTACAAATGCCAATTTCTGGCAACACTGACTAGTTTGGACAATTCCAACAAAATAAATAAAGCCCATTATCCAAATCATTCTACCTTTTAAAAAGCAATTTAGGCTGCTAGGGAGACAGCTCGGGCCATTAAAGACTTTGTTTCACAAGCAAAAAGACCCGAGTTCAGATCCCCAGACACCACATAAAAAATGACAGGTGGATTTCGTGGTGGCTTGTAACTCTGGCCCTGGAAGATGAAGCTTGGGGAAACCCAGAGCAAAGTGATAAGAAGGTAGAGCAATCCAGGATGATTCTCCACAGCACCCTTGGGTCTCCAAAGGCACGCACACTCAAATGTCCTCTTGTACACACATGCACACACATGCACGCACATGTGTCACAAAAATAAATAGAAAATAAATATAAATAGGTAAAGCAATTTAGCTTATTCATACATACTATTCCAGAGAAAAAGGTGAGAAAATTTTACTTCCCAAAATCTATTTTTTCCTTATCTCTAAACTGTATATTTGTCTCTGTGTGTTCAATTAGCACATGAACAACATATGCTGACAAGGGCAATACATCAAAGTCAGAAAAATGTCTTCCCTTTCGAGTCGTGTGACCATGCATCATATCCTATCCCAGAGGACGCATGCTACAGCCCCAGAGCCCAGAATGTGTCCCAGTGCATAAGGCAGTGAACTCAGGCAAAGCATCTCACTTAGACATGATGAGTCATCTATCTGAGCTCTTGAAACCTCCGTTTTAAAACCACCGTATGTGAGGACACCCCAACTAGAGAAAATGCACTTAGAGAAACGTTCATTCATGAATAAGTCACGCCTTTCCTGTTGGACAGGAAGGATGTCATAATTTTCTAATCCGAGATGTCCGCAACCATAATAATAGGAAAGGATGTCACACTGGAAACTCTAAATTTCATTACTGCTACAAAAGAAATGGCCTCTACCAAATGGAAAGAAAGGCCAAATAAAATAATAACATCAGTGCAGATAAATGCTTTCTTCCCTCAGGCATATCTTCCAACCACCATAATAATAGGTTGCATGCTGGTAACCTCTCCTAAAAGCTCTTAATTGCACTAATGTATTTGAGGTCATATCACTTACAGGGGTGGACTAGAATCTCTCAATATTTTAAATTTTTATTTAGTTGTGTGTGTGTGTGTGTGTGTGTGTGTGTGTGTGTGTGTGTGTGCATGTATCAGAGGGCACTGTGTGTCTCTGAGGAGGCCCAACAGTGACTTTTGGACTCGTCCTGGATTGTTTCTACCTTCTTTTTGCTTTGCTCTGGGATTTCCCAGGCTCTGCCTTCCACAGCTAGAGGTGCAGATCACCAGCATTTCTGCCTGGAGTTTTTTTTTCTTTTTTCTTATAATTTATTTATTATTTATTCAATTGTGTGTGTGCGTGTGTGTATGTATGTGTGTGTGTGTGTATATGTGTGTGTGTGTGTAGAACCACAGACAAATCCCAGAACCACCCGTGGACCACCTCCACCTCCTCCTTGTTTACTCTGCCCCGGGATTCACAGGCTCCACCCTACCAGGACCAGAAACGCAGGCCGCCCCCGCTTCTGCCCGGCGTCTATACGTCGGGTCTAGGATCCGAACTCAGGACCTTCCGTCTGCAAGGCAGAGGCTTAACCCCTGAGCCACCTCTCCAGCCCCCTAGAGTTTTTCTTATATGGGATCAGGATCCAAACTCTGGTCCTTCTGCTTGTAAGGCAGTCTTAACACCTGAGCCACCTCTCCAGCTCAATCTCTCCATATTTTGGAGGGGGGGGGGGTGAAAGCTCTTTTAAAGCTTTCTGAAATCATTTGGAAATTAAATACGCAAGGTTGGAAACAGACTAAAACAGCATATTTACATATTCACACTCATTTTCCACTTCAATACAGCCAAGTCTACTTTATACCAAAGGAAAGAAACGAGCTAGAAACACCACTGATACTATATTTTCATTCAAATACATTATATCATATATCCCTTTTTGACTGGTAACAAGTCACAGCTGTAATTGACATGTAATTGTATGTCTGAACCCTTCACAGTATACCCTGCATGTCTTCTCAGATTGTAAATTAAACGTGTTCCAAAAATCACTGAGCCAAATAACAAGCAGGCCCAATTAACTAACTTTACAGTGCATCCAATCACCTGGAGGGGGTATTCAAACACAGACCACAGGTCCCCCCGTGCAGTTTGTGATTCAGTCCCATCTGGGGCGGGTCCAGCACCCTGAGAACAGTGGCTTAGACAACTTCCCGTCCTCCCACACCAAGATCTGGCCTGATAATGAAGGGAAATGAGCAACGAGTCATGGTAGAAGCACAGCAACAGACAGAGGAGGTAAATTTGTCCCAGGACATAAATAGCTTCAATGAGAAAAGGGAGACTCATACACTCCTCTGCCTCAGTTTGCCCTGCTGCAGAAACAGGGGTCCCACAGTTCCACGGGAGTTGTGGTTCCAGAATTCCCCTAGACACCAAAGTTAATGGAGGCTCGAGTCCTCTGTATTAAATGGTGCTGTATTCGCATGCTGCCTATATATATCTTACTGCACGCTTTATGTCATCGCTACAATAAGTCCAGCATTTACTACAATGTAAGTACAATGAAAATGTCTTTACACTGCATTGTTTGGGGATAATAAGGAAGATGTCTGCACATGGTCAATACAGACGCAACTTTTTTTCATTTTCATGAGTATGTGTATGGCATGCAATGTGCACATGTGTATATTCATGTAAGGAGCACACGTGTGTACAAGTGAACATGTGTGCATAGGTACATGCAAGTGAAGGTCTGAGGTGGATAGCAAAAATCATCCACCATTGCTTTTCCACCTTATTATTTGAGACAAGGTTTCCAATCAAACTCAGAGCTTACGGATAGGGGTAGCCAGTTCGCTCTGGGAATTCCCAGTCTCCACCTCTCAAGGCTGGAATGACAGTATCCTGCATAGAATCTGAGGATTTGAATCCAGACTTTCTACTTGCATGGCAAGCACTAAGCCTCTAAGGCAGCCCCCCCCAAAAAAATATTTTTTAATCTGAGCCTGGTTGAATTCCTGGATAAAGAACCCTCAGAAACTGAGAACTGAATGTATTGACAAGTCAATCATCACTAAGCCTTCTGCTTACTGCCTCCTTTCTGACAACGAATGAAGCTGCTAACATTATTCCCTTCTTAAATTCCAACTCTGACAAAAAAGAATTCTAATGTTACCTTTCTGATTCCTTGTAAACAGTCAAGGATGGTGAGGTTGTAAGTGCAATTTCCAAAGGAAGCATCCCTGTAAATATAAAAAAATGTAACATTAAAGACTTGAATTCAAACTTTCAAATCACAAAATACTAAGTCACTTGGAAACACGCTTCCCAGGCTTGGCAAATGCCAGTATGATAAATGTACTAACACGTGAGAGTTCATCAGTTACAACTACTCGTGCAGCTTTGCTGAAGAACTTCTGAGAGTGTTTCATCTCAAGACCACACATGCAACAACCTGAGTTTGATTCAGATTGCTGTCTTGCCACATGATCGGGCAAAGCCTGAGCAAGGTGACATCACCTCCCTGATCCTTGGAGTGTTCCTCTATGACATGAAGGAAAAGTCGGTAGCTGTTATTCGAAGGATGATTGTCAGACAACAAAAATTATGTAAGGGCTCCCATCTCGTGCCTTGGCACTTAAAAATTATGATTATGACTCCTCCCACTTCGAGACACGATCAGTGTGATCCAGGCTGCCCTGGATCTCAACTGTGAAACTCAGACTGGCATCAAACTAGCAGCGATTCTGCTTCTGTCTCTCCAGTGCTGGGATTGCAGGCATGAGTCACACGATAAGACGCTGGGTTCGTGATTACTCTTACCAACAGGGAACTGGGCTGTTTCATTAAGAAAAACATTCATCATGACAGTAGACGCTCTAGCAGGGAACAGCCTCCCATCAGGAACATGGCAAATATTGGCATAAAAGGGTAAAGGGCAAAATGCAGGGCAGGGAAGGGGAATGTATACAGGTGAATGGAACCTAGCAATTGTTTTCATAGATTAAATGCTATTCATCACCTTCTTAAATAAAAAAAATTAAAAACTAAGTAAACACATTCAACAGTCTCCTCAGAATTAGCAGGACCCATGAGAGCTCTTAATGCATCTTCCAGTACTCTCAGAAAGAGGGGGAACCAAATAGAATGATTGTTAATTAACTATTGAAAATATACTATCTTAATAAACTAATAACTTAAATATTTAATAAAAATTTTGATGACTTTTTTAAAAAAATCTATCGCACTGAACATTGAGGGCTTTTATATACTTGGGATTTTAGAGCAACTTAGCAGACCTGCTTCAGGCAACCTAAAACTAAAGTATCAAGTTCAAGTCACTTTAGCAAGAACTGGCCTTGGGGCTTTTAATGTAGTGAGGTTCCAAAGTGTCCACAGCAAGAAACTCGAGCTGAGTCGCTCAGCAGGGCCCCACTGCTGACCCGAGACACAGAGCTGCCAAAGGTCCCAAACAAGGCTGGCTCGAGACCCGCACCGGGGAGGGGGGCTGTGGCTGCTGAGCCCTGAATTAATTAAAGTGCGACTGTGTTACCACCGAGTTCCAGTATCTTTATAGCCTCATGTAAAAACAGGGACATAGCACAGCAGCTTCCAGAGAGGGTTCCGCACCCCGACGCTTCAGCCTGTGTGAACAGGAAAGGGCGATCCAGGTACTGAAGTCTGATTTCAAGGGGGCGGTTTGTTGCTTTTGTTGGTGCTGCTTTTAAATATCAGCTGAGGGCTGGAACGATGGCTCAGGGGTTAAGACTCTGCCTCTCAAGCAGATCCCCTGAGTTCGGATCCCAGGTCCCACATAAAAAACGCCAGACAGAAAATCGCCCACAGCCTAAACCACTGTCCCTGGTGGGCGGAGCCTGGGAAATCCCAGAGTGAAGCAAAAAGGAGGTAGAAGCAATCCAGGATGATTCCCAAAGTCACCCTTGGTCCTCCACAGGGACACTCAGTGCCCTCTGATACACACACACACACACACACACACACACACACACACACACACACACACACACGAGTGCACAGAAATAGAGTTTAAAAAGATTAAAAAGTTTAAAAAGATTAAACTACAGATTAAAAGGAAAACTTTAAGGATTTTACCAGAGGCAAGAGTAACTAAAGATCTAAGTCAAAATGCATGTATGTTCACATTAATACATGAACGCATATACATGCATCATTAGGGCAAGAGTTAGGAATCTTTGTGCCGCGAACCCCTCATTGGGCGCGCGCGCACGCGTGTATGCACATGCGCACACACTCGAGCACACGCAGGTGTGCACCTCTGCATCCACACATAAAGGACAGAGGTAATGTCGTGTGTCCTTCTCAATTGCTCTCCACCTTCTTTTTGAAGACTTCTAACCAGCTGGTTCTGGAAATTCCCAGTTGCCACGAGTCAAGGTTAGCGTTACAGACCACGCCCACTCACCGCTGCACCTGGCGCTCACTGCTCAGTGAGACTGGCAGACAAGCAAGATCCAGGACCGGGTGGAGTTATGCCACGGCAGCTACTTCCTTACGTGGGTGCTGGGGATCCGGACTCAACTCCTCAAGTCACCTCCCCGGCCCGACACCCAGTCCCCAGCTCCTCGCTGATGAGATAAAGTTTATGGATCCATTTTCTTCTATTTTTTGTTCATTACACATAGAATTAACAGAAAATTATCTCAATTAAATGTGATGAAGTTATCAACAGATAAAAACAGAATTTATCCCAGCATGTACTTGTAGCTTACTCTTTAGGAACGTTATTATTATTGTGTGTGCATGTTTCTATGCTGTAGGCACGTGTGCTGCAACATACACAGGGAACACAGAATCAGTTACCTTGTTCCATCTTTATTTACTTTGTAGCTGGTATACAAGAAGGTCTGGCGGTGTGTGAGAGGGCTTACCTAACACGCACAAGCTCCTGGATTCATCCGCAGCCCCCAGCTCCGTCCTTGTGATCCAGAAACTACTATCACTTTGAAGCAGTTTATAACCACATCTTAATATATAGCCACAGTACTGTGACATTAAAATGCACATGATGCCCACTAGGGCAAAGCTATTTACATTGCCAATATTATGATAGTTTATTTTCAACATTTACAATCAAATGTAATCTTAGGAATAACCCATAACATTAGTGAAGATTAAAAAAAATACATTTTTTCCATCCAGATCCACTGATTCTGAATACTTCTCATCGATTTAGGTTAAAGCTATTCCTTTGACTTTTTTTTTTATTAAGAACACTTCTTGGTATTTAAAAAAATGAAGCATGAGACTCAGAGTCTCTCCTTGTACCCCAAGGTTATCTCTACCCCAGACTCAGCTGCACATTTACAAATATGAGTAACCCGAGAGAGCAGCTGAGCTCGTCTTTCTGGGTATCTGCAAAGAACAGTGAGATGATCATATTCCACTATTACCAAGCAAGTGCAAGAGTGCTCTGGCGACTTGGGGGTGAAATCTGCAGACCTGCAGAATCGAAGGATAGGTATTATGGTACAGGCAGGATTAGGACACAAGACAGTCACTGAAGGCCGGACAGGAGGACAGGCAACGCTTCGATTTGCACACACTTCGATGTGCTCAGAGTCACATTCCTGTGGCTTTCTATTAAGACGTAGTTCTGGGGCTAGAGAGACAGCTCAGGGGTTAAGACTGTGTCTCACAAGCAGAACATTCTGAGTTCGGATCTCAGGTTCCATGTGAAAATGCCAAGTGGAAACAGCTGCAGCCTGTACTTCCAACCCTGTTAGGCGGAGCCTGGGAAATCCCAGAGGGAAGCAAGAAGGAGGTAGAAGCAAGCTGAGATGATTCCCAAAGTCACCCGTGGTCCTCCACAGAGATACACAGTGCCCTCTTTCTCTCATACACACACACACACGCACACGCACACGCACACGCACACGCACACGCACACACATGCACACGCACACACGCACACGCACACACGCACACGCACACACGCACATAAAATAAATAAAATATTTTTTAAAAAATGATGTAGTTGTGAACTTTTTCATCAGGAATGCACACGCTAAGTCTATCCAACCGGGGAAGAAAGTGACAGGACTTCTGAGCGTGTCTTGCCAGGGGCATTAGCACACTGAATTCTCATGACAGCCAACTGACAGCAACTGGATCCCAAATCTTGCCCCTCACCACCCCCAACGGGCAAGAGAGAAAGGACTTACTAAGAACATCTGGCTCATGCAGCATTGCATGTGAGCAAACATGGCAACAAAGGGACCAACAAACAACGAAAACAGATACTAAATAGTCTCAGGAGAAAAAAAGAGACAGTGATGGTGGAAGATTGCACCTGGACCTCTACCCATAACCAATGAGTAGCTTTTAAAGCTTTTAAAGCTTTTCATGAGAATCCAGCCTGGGCAGGAAATATAACAGAGACGACAATGGAAACAAGAAAAAGAATCCTGAAAGCTAGGAATCAGATGGACACTTCCCAAATGAACTAGAAAACCAAGAAAATGGAATGTTAAGTCATTAGTGGGAAGAAGCCTCAACTGGGGACGGGGTGAGGGGCATTCTCACCAGAGGTGAGAATGAGTGTGGCCCAAACAGGATCTGAGAGCTCAAGCCTGCATAACAACATTACCTCCCACTTTATAACCTCAGTCTTCCCTGCAAAGGGTCAGTCCCCCCAAGGCTTCATGACTGAAAACCAGTTAGGAGCCTGTTTGCCTTGGAAACCATCAAAACCCCACGCAACACACAACTTGCAGGCTTGAGTTGGAGGATCCCAATGCGAAGAATGTCTCTCGTCTGCATTACGCAATGAGTGGATCTCAAGGGTGAGGAAAACACCAGGCTCTATTCAAATGCCTTCCTGCTCTGAAATTACATCATGACTCAACACTTTTGACTATCTCTTTCCCTCCGGCATCTCCTTCCCCCAACAGAATGAAAACATATTCCGATCTCTACCCTCATTTCCGAAGAACTAGTCATCCAAATCTTTCTTGATCCCACACTTCACCTACCACCTTCCCTAGGATACTCTGGCAAACAAAACAGCTCCAAAGAAAGAATTCCTCATCTTCGTCTCTGAAATGTACAATTGCGTGGGTTTTTTGTAAGCTCACGGCGTTATGCACGGCCACCGCTATTCATTCCAAAACACTGTCATCGCAGCCAAAAGACACTGCTCAGCAGTCATTCCTACCCTCCCACTACCTTACCCCTTGGCAACCACTCATCTACTTTCTGTCTCTGGATTTAATCATGCTAGGTCCAGAGAACATTCTGCAGGCATCTTCTATATTAACAAGCCAACAGCAAGTAAATCCCACCTTTGAATACTCTCTTCTCCAACTCCCGGGTTTTTCCCTCTTTAAACAGAATTTTCCAGAGTCCCTTGCAAAGTTATCCTTTGCTTCCTAGTTTCTAAAAGTTAGCCCCACCACCACCACCACCACAACGCAAGGTGCAAGTCCAGATCTGAGTTCCTGTCACTGATGTCTGGTTGGGGTCTCTCCCCCACCTGGGTGGTCCCCTAAACATGGAGTACTATGCCCACCTCAAGTTTCTGGATCAATAGGTCTGAAGGCAGAGTCTGCGGGCATGCATCTCTAACAAGATTGCGGGTGGAGCTGATGTTGCCGGAGAGAGGGACACCATTGGAGAGCCCTGTGGGAGCCAATTCCATCTACTCGAACTGCAGGCGCAGTGTGATGTTCACAGCCACAAGAGCCGACAAGCAATCTCATTTACCACGTACCACTCCTTGATACCTAAGAGGCTAAGAAATCACTTAGGATAGAGCAATCTCATAAATGTTAATAATAGCATGAAACTAGACACATAAAAAAGTTAATTTACAGAAGAAAATAAAAAGGACTCCTGGCAATGAAGCTGTTCTAAATGTGGAGTGGAGAGGTGGCACTCCACCTTTCATGTGGGGAACCCCGCTAAAGAACACAGAACTGAGGGTCAATGGACTAAGGAATACTGGGAGTAGCTGAGTCCGTGATGCTTCCTAAAGTCTCTGGACGACAAGGATTAGGAGATGTGTGAAGATTCGAAGAGTAAAGATTTGAAAGGGATCTCAAAGCTCATCTAAGAACATTTCTAACCACTGAGCTGAACCCCACTCTTAGGATCACAAGAGGGGTTTCCTAAGGACAGAAAAATGTGTCCTGTGTCCTTGTGCCCACGGTGTTGGGCACAGTACTATGTTCCAGATGTAACTGCGAATTACAGCCGTGCCTGCCTAACATTTTACATAGGATGTGAGAATCCAATCTGGTCTTTTTCCTTGTGTGGTCACAGAAAATCAGCAGGACACCTGGGTAGAAGTGACGGTAACACCAGAAAAAGCCAGACACAGGGCTCGGCTCTGAGCCACATCCTACTGACATACCTTTAACCACACCAATCTCTCTCTCACTCTCTCTCCCCTTCCCTTCCTCCCTCCTTCCTCTTTCCTTCTTGCCGTGACCATCCCCTCTCCCTTCTGTGTGTGTGTGTGTGTGTGTGTGTGTGTGTGTGTGTGCTACTAGACATAACATATCTTTATGGCTCTCACCTTATTTATCTGAGCCAGTTTTTCTCGCGGAACCAGGAGCTTGCTAATTCAACTGGACCAACTAGCTAGAAAGATCAGGGATTCTCCTGCCTCCATCTCCCCACGAAATCCTCTAACTTCAGGGCTGGAATTACAGAGGCACACAAGGCATTGGGGATACAAACTTTGTCCTCCACACTCATATAGTTACCTTACCCACCGGGACAGCTCTCCAGCCCCAACTTCCCCTTGAAAATAAAAACAACCGTCAATTGCCACAAAGTGAAGTGGTTGCAATCCGACTCCAAACCATCTTTATCAACCGAGGCTGGCGACTGGACAAATAGAGAATAAAAAGTCAGGTGCTAGCTCTACTCCAGTGTCATTCATCTGGAGCTATAAATTAGAAACAACAGGAAAAAAAAATAGCCTGAACCAATTTTCAGATCTCAAGGCTTATAACTACTGATAAAATAGCAGAAAACGTGCAACCTGCCCCTGGCCGCTTAATGGGACACAGAGACCCTAACAGTGGCTTCTGGGCTCGGTCCTGGTAGAGAACTGCTTATTTGGACACTAGGTTAGCAAGAAAAACCTGTACAGCGACGGTTTCTGGTAGGGGAGGGCAAGTAACACAACATCCTCCACAGCTGTTAAAAGCAGATTCCATGGATGGGGCTGGAGAAGCCAGCTGCGGCCCCTCAGCACACAGGCATGCCCCACAGATTCTGTTCCAGCACACTCGACCTCAAAAGCAAAGGTTTATGAAAGAGCCACTGGGCAGAGATGACTCCAAAGGTGACGGAGAAACAGATGTAGGTGAGAGTGGAAAGAAGTGTCTTTTAAAAGGCATGGAACAGGATGGGCGAAAGAGCTTAGCGGGTAAAGGCAGAAGCCCACATAGTAGGAGAGAAACAATTTTCAAAAATTGTTGCATGTGTCATTCTCTCTCTCTCTCTCTCTCTCTCTCTCTCTCTCTCTCTCTCCTGTTCCCCCATAAATAAAAAAAATAAAAAAGGCATGGAATAAATGTTAGCTTCCTCAATTTTAAAACTGGAGAGGACTATTAAAAAAAAGAAAACATGGCAAAGAGATGTTAGTACTCTTTGAAGTACTAAGTTAATTACTAAACAAATGTTGACAAAATCACAATGCCCAAAATTTGAGCTGGCAACTAGCTGGTGTGTTTTACGTGAAGAGATAAGTCTTATAATTACACCCAGCAATACCCGGCATATACTAAACTTGGTTTTAGAAGGAAGAGGGCAGTCCTCATGCCAAGTTTCAAGTGACTGACCCTTTGGAGCATTTGCTAAAAGACATGCAGGTTCCAACACGCCCGAGAGGTCGAGAATAATTGCTTTTGAGATTTCTTATTAATTGCTCAACCTCATAGCTCAGCAACCAGCACATCACTAAGGGTCATCCCTGAAACACAACAGACACTCCCTTCATGCAAACAGTTTAGTCCGTTTTCTTTTTCTCCCTTAGAATTCCTTTTTTATTTGAGGAGAGAGGAGAGAGAGAAAGAGAGAGAAATACATGCACATCATGGTGTAAATCAGAGGTCAACACCTCTTCTTCTACCACATGGACTTCCAAGGATCAAACCCAGATCTCCCAGTTTATACGCAAGTGCCCACTGGACTATCTCACTGGCCCTGTGGTCCATTTTCAAAGGTCAGGAAAAGATTGTGAGTGGAAGGCATGCGTATGTTCTTAAAAGAAAGACTGACCTCCAGTTTGCTCTGAGAGAAAACTTGAACATCTCCGCTCACATACCAGTATTTAATAGGCTCCTTGTCCAACACTCTAGGGAAACGGTACAAAGACCATACCACAAATGACAGCACATTATTCTCCTCCCAAGAGAGCATTCTGTTCCACATAGTGGCTCAGGAAACGTGCCTCAGAGTGTTCCAAAACAGCAATCCTCCGGATGTGAATCAGGAGGAAGGGAATCAGTACCATGGGAAACTGCGTGTTACTTCAAAATCTTACAGTGGGAATGTGCTTACTCAAAAGGAAAAAAAAAAACCAGCACTTCAAACTTAATCATTTCATGTTTGGGTGAAGGGCACAGTACATCTTATAGAATGGATCTCTAAGTAGCCACACATTTTACAATCACAGAGAAAGTAGCTATCCGATACCCACATTTACCTTAGGCAAATTACATCGGAATTTCAGATATCAGAACCCAAGCAGTAGTTAGTTAAAGGCTAAAGCCTCCTTTGCCAATTAGAAAAGAAAAAAAAAAAAAAAAGCACACTAATTTCTGAACCTATGCAGGCAGGAAAGAATGCACGAAACAAAACACACCAGGAACTAGAGACAGGACTCCAGCTTCACGAACTTTATGCCACACAAGCCATGCTTTCTAGGTGTGTCTCAAAAGCAGAGTCCCTGGATCTTATTTATTACCTAGGTAAATTTATTTCCCTTTAATTGTGCAAGCCATAAGGGAGAAATGGATCTGGGCCCATTCAGAAGTCACACTGTGATGATTAGTGTGAACTGTCTGTCAACGTGCCACTGAGGAGATCTAGGGGGCTTCTGGGCAGACTTCATAGGGGCTTTCGTAGACGTGGGAAGACCCAAGTCCATCATCTGTGGGACGTGTCTTGGGGGATCAGAACCATTTAAGAATGATGAGAACTAGGGCTGGGCAGATGGCTCAGTGGTGAAAGTCTTTGCCTCACAAGCAAAAAGGACCCGAGTCCAGATCCCCGGAGCCCACGTCAAAATGCCAGACTGTATCAGCCCCCCTCTCATTCTAGTCCTGGAATGCAGAGCCTGGGAATCCCAGAGCAAGCTAGACTAGTCCTAATGGCATGCCTTGGGTTTACTCAGATCCAGGCTCACAACAATAAGGTGGAAGAGTAACTGAGGATGGCTCCTGAGAGCAAGTCCACTCGTGTACATATACTCCCCACACATACAAAACACACACACACACACATGCAACACACACACCCCCAATACACACATAAAAGAACAAGAAAAGAAAAGACTGGGAAGGACTGTGCACTAGCAAGCATGCCCGTGTGGGCCAGCTGCTCTCTGCCCTTGTTGCGGGTGAGATGGGACCAATTCCCATGGTTCCTACTGCCGTGACTTCCTGCCATGATGAGATAAAATCCAGACCTTTGGGTAAATTAAACCTTTTTCCTCTTAAATTGCTTGGGCCAGGTATTTCATTTCAACAATATGTAATGAAACTAGAACAATCACTAATACAAAAAGCTTACTAAGCTGGCTTAGAAAACTGAGCACTAAGAGCTCAGCTTGAATCCCTGAAATGCCAGGCATACACATGTGAGAAGACTTGAAAGTAAGAGGGAGTCTGGCAGGAGAGAGGAAGAGGTGTTATGGGAAGAGGAGGGTAGATGATATTTTGGATTGAAATGTAAAAATATAAACTCACTATACTCATGCATGAAACACTAAAAGAATTTAAAAAAATTTAAATTCCAGCATGGTGACCTGTATGTGTAATCCAGGCACTGGGGAGATAGAAACGAGTTAGATCCCGGGATTCTCTAACTAGACTACTTGGCAAGTTTCAGGCCACCTGAAGACCTTCTCTCCTAAACAACAAATGGACAGCACTTGAGGACCATCCGGAGGTGGTTCTCCAGTCTTCCCTTACGCAGCCCTGTGCACCCATACACACATGAACACACTCGCGCATGCACACACTCGCGCATGCACACACTCGCGCAAGTAGCACAAAAAAGATATCGAAGAGAAGATATGTAAATTAGACTTCTTAGATTCTCGTGTTTTGTGAGACTTAAAACTTTCATAATCCCTGTATCATAGTTAGGGCCAGATGTCTACTTGATGGTTGAAGGTTGGAGTTCTGGGCACATTTGTAGATATTAGTAGTTGGGTTAAGCACAGAGCGAACCTGCAGAAAATTGTCTAGTAGATGGGCAAAGGCCCAACCCATGGTGGGTGAGACTAGTCCCCAGGCAGGTAAATAAAACAGAGCAAACTGTTTGAAAAAGGGGCATCCTTGGAGAATTTGGATCCTCCCTCTCTAGCCATTATGTGGATACAGTGAGGCCAGTTCCCTCAGTTCTCCTGCCAAAGTGGACTAAGAACCATAACTGGACCACCGTAGGAGAATAAACCACTTGTTCCTTTAAGTCATTTGATGATGATTTTTATCAGCAACAATCCAGGATAACTGCAACGCCCTGTTTTACGCAAATCTAAGAGTGCAGATCTGAAAAGCACTGATATTGACCACGAGGATTCCACACTGGGTGGGGCTCTCGTGGGACTTCAGACGAGAGACAAACAATGCGAGTCTATAAAATGTTTGACTCGTAGCACACACTAAGTTTGGTGGCATACTGAAAAGGAGAGAACTCAAAAGGTTCGTCCCCAGGCTGCCAAGTCAAGTCCTACTGGCTCTGCCCCCAGAACTGAAAGTCCCTTGTTCCCCTGGAGGCCAGCTGCCAAGACAGCCCTAGGACAGACTGACTCAAAGAGCTACAGGAATGGAAAATACCCTTTGCCTCTAGTGTTCAGCTACAGTCACTCTTGATGCACAGACGTTTTTAGTACAAGTGAAAGGCGTCTTCAACACAAAAAACTTCCATTCAGCAGGACACCCTAAGACTCGCAACACCTTACCATTCAACAAATACCCTAACAGCAGCAATATCTTACCATTCAACAGAATACCTTAAAACTGTTTCATGAGCCATAAAATAATAATGCTTCTTGAAGGTCACAAGCCACACACTATGAATGATCAGTTATCACAAAAGTTAACTATACTTAACCACGAATAGGCAGGAAAAGTACATTACTCGTTCTTTTTCATAGTTCTCACTTTCAGTGCATTTTAAGCTAGGTTCATAGAAGCTGTAACTGTAGAAGTTAAATGTAATTCCAAAGAGGAAAAAAAAAATAACAGACCAATCTTTTGATTTTAATAATATACCTATCTTGCAAATACCATGCAATTTAGAACCTTGCCTAACAGTGTTGTTTAAAAATGCACGCTGTGGAGGTGGAGGAGGAGGGAGGAAGGGTCTGGAGAGGTGGCTCAGAGGTTAAGACTCGTCTCCCAAGCAGAGGGTCCTGAGTTTGCATCCCAGGTCCCACATAAAATGCCAGAATACAGTGGCCTACACTTCCATTCTGATGGGCGGAGCTTGGGAAATCCCAGAACAAAGCAAGGAGGTAGAAGCAATCCAGGGTGATTCCTGAAGTCACCCTTGGTCCCCATAAGGACACGTGTGCCCTCTGATACACACACATACACACACACACACACACACACACACACACACACACACACAATAAATAAAATATTTTTTTAAAAAGGCAATGACAACGAACAGTGATATGACACGAGTGAAAAGCACCTGAAGCGTCAGTCATGTTCTCTCTGGTCCTCATTGTGATGTGAGAGGTGTCCCCAGATCTCATTCCTGCGCCTCCATCCCACAGTTCCAAAGGCAAGCCTCTGTCTCCAGCATTTCCATGACATCTGACTCTAGCCACTACCTGGGTGTACCCATTCATTCATAAATGATACCCCATGTTCTCCTGCAATCAGTATCAAGATCTCCTGATCACCTTTAGATCCACAGGACGACCACCGTGGTTGTCAGAGAGGAAAAAAAAAAACACACAAAAAGTTAATGTATTTATTTCCTCTAGGGACACAAATAGGAACGTGAGAAGGGTCATCCTTGCAGACTCATACTTATCACACAAGACACGTGGCTTTCATCATGCACCACAGCGTTGCGGTACACAAAACACAAGAGAATTGCAGACTCAAAGCCCGCCAACCTGCTGCAGACAAGCGAGAAAAGGCTTCACAGAAATGTTTGCTGAATAAATAAACCCCCAAGAATGGTATAAGCTGAGTTCACAGTAGCCATAAAACTCCTTTACTAGGACATACTAAAATACATCATTCTTAGGGGACATAGACAATTCAGAGGACAGTAGAGAAAGTTGCCTATCATACCTTACGGCAGCCTTCAGAGAAGTCCCTTCTAAAGATTTTAAACAATAAAACGGTTACATGAAGATGAAAGTTCTACTAAGGGAGCCCATTTTTAGGTAAGAGCTAATGGAACGACAGTTGAAAGAGATCTGGACGGCAAAGAAGTGCGACTTAACAACATATGGGTCAGAAAGTCTAGTGGGTGGCTCAGGTGGGTTGCAGTGCAACATGGCTGCAGCTTCACGCCCGCGTCAACCGGGCAACTGACAGCAACTCACATCTCTGTAGAGCGATGCTTCGTGCGCTTCAGGAGACCACAGTATTCTTTCACCTAGACTTTCCCCTTTCTGAGTGCACCACTTGTGGTCTTTCTGCTTCAAACATGAGCTTTATAAAAATGCTGGACTTTTGGAGCACACCTGGGCACAACACCTGACCAGCATTCAAGCCCGGAATTCACGTGGGTGAAAGGAGAGAACTGACTTCTACAAAATGTCCTCTGAGCTCCACACGTGTCTGCTCCTCTCCGCTCTCTTTCTCCCTCTCCGTCCTCTCCCTCTCCCTCTCTCCCTCCCCCCCTCTATATATCAAGTGTATAAAATATTTTAAGAGAGAGACATTAGTGTAAAGGTAACTTATGGCGTTCTTAATTATCAAGACCACAGCATTGTAGCAGAACATGGACATCTCTGCATAATAAGGGCTTTTCGACAGGCATTTTCAGTTTCTTAAAATTGAATGGAAAAGTCATTTTGGGCCAGCTAGATAGCTCAGCAGGCAAAGCGCATGCTTCAAACTAAGTACCCAAGTTCCATCTCTGGACGCCCACATGATGGAAGTAAAGGTATCTTCGGACCTCCCCCCATGCCCCACGACACACGTGTAGCGCTCGCTCTCTCTCTCTCTCTCTCTCTCTCTCTCTCTCTCTCTCTCTCTCTCAACAAATCAATTAATTAATTACAAACTGGAAAAATAAGAATGCAACTTTATTTGTTTATATGCAAATAAGTACATGCTAAGTCAATGAGCCTGCACACGCCTGTTATCCCTAGTAAGAGAACCGCTATGAGTTCAAGGTCAGCCTGAATTGATTAGATACTCAACTAATCTGTCAATCAGGATATCAGGGCTCATCTAACAAATGAAACAGAACTCATGACTTCTGATTACTTATCACAAGCGTAAAATTAATGTATATTCTACTTTAATGACTTTTAAAGAGCACCATTACCCTTTGGGTATTTAACTGAAATTACGGTTTTACAGGTATTACGGCAGTAATACTATCCCACTCCATGTGAACTTCAGTGTAAATCACATAAAAAAAAAACTATAAGCAGTTTTCTAATTTAAGACACACAGTGAAGGAATCCCCCCTGTGTTCAGGAAGCATCTAGCAATAATCCACAGGCAAGGCCCACTCTCTCCAGACCCTGAGCTCCTACCACTAAGGGCTTCCCAAGTTGTCTTGGACACAACGCCCACCTCCGGGACTTCCTATAGGCCAGAAGTGTGTCCGGCGTCCCTCCTCCACCTGCCAAACTCTGAACACCTGTCTAATCTGCCTCACACTGTTAGGGATCATCTTATCCTCTATTTTCAGACAACCTAACTTTTAGCAGTTAATCTGGGGCCACAGAAGAATCTTTTCTTCCTAAAATGTGAGATCACTGGAAGATTTATACTTCTCATTTTTATGAGTAATTAATATTTTTCACTATCAATGAGGAGGAAGAAGAGATAAAAAGGAAGATTAAGGGGAAGGAAGGATAAGAAGGAAGGATAGGAAGGAAGGAAGGAAAGAAGGAAGGAAGGAGGGAGGGAGGGAGGGAGGAAGGAAGGAGGAGGGAGGGAGAGAGGGAGGGAAGAGAGGAGGGAGGAAGAAGGGAGGAAGGAGGGAAGGGGGAGGAAGGAAAGGAGGGAGGAAGGGAGGGAAGGGGAGAGGAAGGGAGGGAGAAGGAGAGAGACTATGATGATGATGCGCAGATAGTCTACAGTGCATGGAGAAAAAGACAGCGACTCGTTTAACCTCAGAAAAGCCCTGTAGTCACTCTACAAATGCAGGCAGAGAGGCTCAAAGAGACAGGACGGCTCAGTCTCTCCTTCCACCACTAAATGTTCACTCTTACCCGCTGTGCTTGGAAATGAGGATAGAGTGGTCATGATGACCACCATTACCTTTCTGACAGACCTGAACTGTGTTTCACAAAGAGCTTCCCTATTATCAGAGCCATTCAAAGGAGAAAGAAGAAAAAAAAAAAGAGTTAAATTTCCTTAAAACTCTACTGCATACTTTTTATCAGCCCTTCAATGGCTAGTGGCTCACATCCCGTTGAGTGAAGACAGTTCTCTTTGTGGTCCTAGGCATTCAGATGTCACCTCTCTATCCCCACCCGACTGATGTGTTGGTCTATTGACTTAAATATTTTTTATTCGTGTGTGTGTGTGTGTGTGTGTGTGTGTGTGTGTGTGTGTGTACAAGAGGGCACCTGAGCATGTGTGCCTGTGGAGGCCCAAGGACGACTTTAGGAATCATCCTGGATTGCTCTATCTCCTTATTGTTTTGCTCTGGGATTTCCCAGGTTCCACCCTCTAGGGCCAGATCTGAAAGCCACCTTCATACCTGCCCAGCATGTTTACAAGGGACTTAGGATCCAAACGCAGGTCCTTTCGCTTGGGAGGCAAAGACTTTAACCCCGGGGCCACCTCCCTAGCTCCACTCATGCAGATGCTTAATGAAAAGCGTCATTGAGTGAACTGGAGCCGCTGCTTCCCGTGAGTTGACAGACATGAGCTCCTCTTCAGCTTCTCTCTCTCTCTCTCTCTCTCTCTCTCTCTAAGAATTCTAACAAGTAACAGTCCACGTGCTCACAGAGTCAGACCCATGAAGAAGCAGAAGTGCGAAGATACTAGAATCACTGGCAATTCTACCAGATGACGTAATGTGCAGGGCTTGTGGTTCGCTATTGCTTTTGTTGGGGTGAATTTTGCTGGCACTGGTGTGGCAGGTGGTGGCATCTCCACACTGGGGATCAAACCCAGGGCCTTGCATGCTAGACAAGCATCCCACCATTATGCCACATTCCTAGTCCAGTTGTGGGAATCTTGACTTATGGTCCCTTCTACTCTTTAAGCAAACTTAAGTATCTTTCCAATATCACACTGAGCAACCTGAGGGTATAAAGCAGCGTGTGCTCTACTCAGAGGGTTTAGGGTTTACCTTAAACCTGTGGTCCTAGAAGGTGTGTGTAGGTCTTCTCCTCTATCCATAACCCTGCTAGGAAACCAGAAGCCAGAACTCAGCTGACACTCATAGAGGGAACGAATAACTGAATGAGTCCTGGATATGTAGTACTAAATTAAATTAGTGACTAACTAAGCACTCTGTCGGTCAAGAAAACCATCCAATTACAGAAAGGATTAAAGGAGAAAAAAATAAAAACACCTAAAAAAAAAAAAAGGAAAGGTCGCTTTATTCTCACTAGTGTGTGTGTGGGCGGGGGGGGGGGGATCTTCAGAAATAAAAACAGAGAAACTACCCCTGACCTTGGAGGAGAAAGATCATCATTGCATCTCATGCTGAACAACAACGTGGCCGCGGTGTGAGGACGAGCATCGAGCCAGTAAGTGGCCGTGTACAGCTGTCAGTCAAGTCTAGCCCAAGCCTGATCAGCAGTTATACCTGAATGGGAGGTAGGGGGGGTTGGAGCCCGACAGGAGTGCTCGGTACGCTTCTTCTGGTGTCTTCTTTAAATAGATGACCTAAGACAGATAAACAGCAACATTTAGAACGCCACCCAGGAGGGACACGAACCTTAAGCTACTCACCAACTCTGCGTTCCACTTCTTTTTACAATATTCTTATATATGTGTGTGACAGAGAAACAGAGAAAGGGAGACACAGAGAGAGAAGGCTGAGGCCAGAGGACAACTTCCAGAAGTTTCCTTGCACCACGTGGGCTTCTGGGCAGGGGCTGAACTCAGGCCACCAAGTTTGTGAGCAGCTACCCTACTTCTATTTGGGGTGACAACTACCATGGTTATGCCTCTGTGTGTGTGTGTGTGTGTGTGTGTGGTGTGTGTGTGTGTGTGTGTGTGTGTGTGGTGTGTGTGTGTGTGTGTGTGTGTGTGTGTGTGTGTGTGTGTTTTGTTGCTGTTGCTGCTGCTGCTATTGTCTTGGTTTGATTTTTGAGACAGATTATGCTGTGGAGTCTGGTTGGCCCGGAGCTCATTATATAAAACTCATGGTGATCCTCCTGCCTCTGCATCCCCCGCGTGGGCATTACAGGAGCATATGCGCATGCTGGCCCGTTGCTCTCAGGACAGCAGCCAAAATCTGCCAACATCCGGCGACAGCATCCTGGGCTTCCCATGGGTAAGAGCTGAGAGATGGGATAGGTCCATGCAGCCCACAGAGCTCGCTGAGCACACACGACGGCAGGGATGGTCTCCCCTCTATCACTGACCCCACCCAAGATCAAATGGCCTCCTTGTCCTTTACAGAAGATGGTCATGAGTTACTACGCAGCACCTGCGAAGACCCCACACCTCCAAGTACTTGCAGATGTCAACTGAGTTCTCCGTTGTGAGAAAGGCCAGGGTGGCTTTCGGAATGCTCAGTAAAATCACAGTGAAATACTAAATGCATACACTGATAAGAGCGCTGGAAGGCCCAGGGCCTTGGCTCCTCACACCAAGAATGCAGGATACACTAATCCTAAACCAACAACAGACAAACAAAAGCAGTAAACGACCTCCATCAACTTACTGCCCAGCTAACATACCCTGGGCACAGTGTGGCGTTCAGGTCCCTCCCTTCGCAGAATTCACATTACTGTGACACAAAGAATTAACACAACTCCTTGAGGTTAGGTAAGCAGGGAGGGGTCTCTTCATGAAGCTCTGGTGATGTCCCACCAGAAAGAGGTACTGAAAGGAAAAGGAGGCAGGACTTCCTGGGTAATGGAGGAGCAAGGCAAAGGTCTTGGATGGAATAGTCCTTGTGTGGAAGGACAGAGGGAGCAGAGAGGAAGAAGAGGCCAGAATATGCTATAGGGGGATCCAGCTGTGCTCCAAGCATGACCTAATACCTGACTTCTGAACGGAGGGTGCGGGGACTCCACTACAGACTTCCCTAAGTGCCTCTCGACCTAGAATGAGTGGTGCTACTTGCTACTAGGTCCTGACATCGAAATCACATGCATTTCACAATATTACAGGAATGGTGGGCAGACCCAAAGTTTTCACAGTAGGATTATCATCTCTACTTACAAACTCCTCTTTCTAGAAAGATACTCATAATTTCAGGATCAGCAAGCACACTATTGTGAATTCTTTAAAGAAAGAGTTCACATCCATATAGATGAAAGAACACGTCTACAGCTGGGTAGCAGCTCAGCTGTTAAAGTGCTTGTCCTTGCAAGGGGAAGCACGTGCACAATGGTAGATGCCTGCAAAATGTCAACACTATGGCCCGGTGACATTGCTCAGAAGGGAAGGTGTCTGCTCCCAAACACAGTGACCTGAGTTCAGTCCCTGGAAACCCAAATATGATGGAAGGAGAGAACTGACTTCTAAAACCTGTCCTGACCCATCTATCAATGTGCCACAACGTGTTTCTCTTTCTCTCTCTCTCTTAACAGCACTGGGGCTCCCTTGACAGGAAAGAGAAAGAGAGAAAGAAGGAAAAGGGAGGAAGAGAGAGAGGCAGGGAGGGAAGGAGGAAAAGAAGGAAGAGACAGAAGGAGGGAGAGGAGAGGGAGAGGGAGGAGGGAAGCAGGAAGGAGGGAGGAGGGAGGAAGGGAGGGAGGGAGATTGTTTAAGGAACAATACGGACTGTTGTCCTCTGGCTCCACATACATGAGTACCTACATATATATACATGCACGTATGCATGCACACACACACACACACACACACACACACACACACACAGAGTACATCTTACTTTAATAGCAAATCCCATCCTCATTTGACACCCAGCAGCCCAAGCGAACAAGTATGAAGCAAACGGCCACCAAACCTGAAGTGACATCACAGACCCGCACTACACCAGACACGCTTCCCTAGAGCTGGAGACTCCAGCTCCAGTGGCGGCCCAAGTGATTCCAAAAGTCCATTTAAAGCAAGGCTGGCTTCGGAGGCTCTGTGCAGTGACCAATATTGCAGCATAGTTCTACTGTGCCAACGGGTGGGTTATATAAGAGGGTTTCTCAAGCCTCGAGAGGCCGCAGTGTTTGAAAGCTGATGCGGGTTCCTACCAAGGAAGCTTCTGCGTTTGAATTAGGTAATTGAAGCCTTCACAACAACCTTTAAAAAGCAAAAATACATTCCCCTCCAAGGGAGCAATTATGCCAATTCCCTTTAATTTGAGGCAATGGTTCCGGCAGGAGGACGTCACCCTCTGCCCACATGAAATGCTTCTTTAGAAGGGCGAGGGACAGGGCTCAGCGGCTCGCCTGCATGACTGGTACCCCCCGCCCCCTGCCATGTTCTCACACTGTGATGGCAGAGGCCATCTGAACTGCAGGACGCTCCCTGCGGTGGCAGCTGCGGGCTGACCTTTGCCAGTCCGCGGGGCTGTGGGAAGACGCTCCCCAAGACACAAGGTGCTGCAGAATGAAGACATACATGAAAGAAGAAGAGGGCCTTGAAATACAAAATCTCAGGCTGGAGAGATAGCTCAGGGGTTAAGAATCTGTCTCGAAAGCAGAAGGTTCTGAGTTCCGATTCCAGGTCCCACGTAAAAATGCCAGGTAGAAATGCTGCAGCCTGCACTTCCAGCCCTGGTGGGCGGAGCCTGGGAAATGACAGGGCAAAGCAAAAAAGGAGGTAAAAGCAATCCAGGATGATTCCAGAAGTCACCTCCCACAGGGACATAAAGTGCTCTCTGACAGGCATGCACACAAACACAATACACACATACACACACATACACACACACGCAATCCTGTTTATATGCAGTCCCCTATGCCGGATCGTCTTATACATATCTTCTTAGAGACAGAAACAGAGAAACAGACAAAGAGAAACAGACAGACAGACAGACAGAGATTGGTCCTGAAAGAAAGGAACATTTATCAGTCTTTTCCTGTCAAGGAATCTAAAACCCCCAAAGTGAAGAAAGGCAAAGATTATTATTCTAAGCTTCCACCACTCCTGTACGGTAGAGGTGGAATTTCAACACAGATCTGACTTCAAAAATCTGGAGGACTCTTGGAAGATCCTAAACGCTGTGATTCCTAAGATTTGCTGATCTCCGACCTTAGCAGTAGAGGGCTGCGAGGGAATGATCAGATGGAGAAAAGGATAATTTCTCATTTGTCATCTGTTATCACTTTATTTAGTATATATGCTGAACCAAGTTGCTTTTTAAACAGAAAGTAAGCAAATCCACTATGAAAGGATCCATGTATCTTTATTCTAAACATAAACCCTGTATTGAGAGCTCAAATCAGTCAGTAGAGAGTCTAATGTTTTTAAAAACATTTTATGAATAAAATTAATTTGAAAGCATCTACTAAATATGCTCATTTAATCTTTTTCTGCTTCTAAATGAAAAACATGTATGTGCATATTGTCTCTGGCCTTCTCAGGACTTTTAGTACACACAGTCCAACCAGAAGCACCGCCCTAAAGCTTTGATTGGCATGCCTTGACCAAAGTATTTGCATGCACACAGTGCTGTGTGCCATACAATTTAGTGATACATTCAGTCAATTGTATAGGATTGCTTGTATCCTTCCAGGAAATCCCAAAAACCTCAATTAAAAAAAAAAAAACAGCAACATGAAGTTTCTTATTTTTAATTGGGCATGAGTCAGACAGTCTTTGTTTAATAGACTTTAACACTGGGCGCCAAGCAAGGAATCTTTACATTTCTTACACACAATTCCTGAAAGCAAGGATGCTAACATGTCAATAAAGGCATTTTCTTTTCCAACCTAGGAAACATTACAATGCTACAAGCTAAAATGACTTACGCCATTTAACAATAAGCCAATCTTGCATGAACTTGAACGAATCCCACACTGACATTTCTTTCTACCGTGTGCATCACTGAGTACTACAGCATCTCTCTAAAGAGACACACTCCTGTAATGCATATCAAGTAATTCACAGTGTTTTCTACTGTTACACGTGGGGAAATGCCCACTGCATGTGCACATAAATGAATATTACAAGACACTTGAAACATTTGTGTTTCTCTTACAGTGATACTGCACACCAGACCAGCATTGGGAAGTCAGTAAAAATCCTTTAAGAAATTATCTGCAAGTACTTCTAGATTATCTTATTTAAGCTAAAAGCCCAAGATCTGAATCCTGAGAGACAGTGGAAAAAACAATATGCGTGGCCGGCAAGGTGGCCCAGAAGGTAAAGGTATCTACATGCAGACCTGTGACCTGACCTCCAATCTCTACAGGGAGGAAAGAGAAAAGTGATTTTCACGAGTTGTCCTCTGACTTCCACATGCAGACTGTGACATGAGCGAGTCTCTCTCTCTCTCTCTCTCTTTCTCTACTATATCTTTTTTTCTCTCAAGTAAATTAATTAATTGCTTAAAAACAGCATGATTTCCAAAAGCATCTTGGCATTTACAACTCTATTTGTGCACTCCAAGAAGTTCATCTCCCTGATTCACTAACAGTGTTCCTTCAAAACAATAAATGGCTTAATATAGACATCTAATCCAGACCTGAGTCATCAGTTTCCTAATGGCCTTTCCCTGGAGACATATGTCTGAAGCCTTAATATGTTTTTAGTTTCCTTTTTTTTTTCTGGTGCTATTGTTAAAACAATACTTTATTATAAAACACAGGCTAGCACCTGGAGTATATTTTTAAAAGGAACCTCTGTCTCCATGTTAATTAGACTAGTGTTGTGTGACTCACAGTGTTCTTCAATTCCAGCAGTTGGGTTCCTGTTATTTCTTTAATAGTTTGCCTATCTCAGAAGAGGAAACGAGTACCTTCTGCAGCTTCTTATAAAGTTAAACACATTCTTGACACAACAGTGATTCCACTCCTGAGTAGCTAGCTACCCCAGGAAAATGGAAATGTATAGTCTTGTGAAACCCACGCGTTCTTAGCCCTTGTTAGCCTCTTTCCTAACAGTGAGGGTCTGGAAGGATGAGCATGTACTTTCCTATGGCTTCCTAGCATAGCAAGGCCCTGAGTTTGACTCTAAGCTCCGAAAAAGAAAAGAAACAAATTCTGAGTGGTCCTTCCCAACCAGATAGATACCTACTGTCCCTGAAACACTGGCCTGGTGGCTTGAAGTGATCTTTCCAACCATTTTGAGTCAATTTAATTTCTTCCAAAAAGAGGTCTCCGGAAGAACAGGTGTTAACAACTCATCCTATTTGAAAGCTAAGATCTTCCAAACACAGAAAACACCTCCAAAGCGAGAGCCTTTCCTCACAGCGCTCGGACTGGGGTTCGTGCATGCAGAATCCCAAGTGACACGGGCCGGGCCGCATGTCCCTGTCACACCTGTCTTGGGCTCCATTAGTTGGTGGCTGTGTGTGTCTATCGCCGGCAGCATGCGAGTGAAAGACAGCAGTTGGGGGATAAAGACACTGGAGAAAATGGGTTTTTTTTTTTCCCTGTTTCAAACCCTCCTGGTGCACTCACAGGTTTTCCGATATTTCCCTTTCCCACCTATTGTTCCCTTGAGTCAGACAAAGCCAAAATGTCAAAAGGCAACCGCAGCCGGGGTGGTGAGGCACACCTGTAATCTCACCACTCGGGAGGCAGAAGCAGGAGGATCGGGAAAAGTCTGAAGCCAATCTGCTCTACGCACTTGGCTTTGGAGTTCCAGGCCAGCCAAGGCTCTCCAGAGAGATTGTCTTAGACTCCAGCCTCTCTCAACTCTGCCTCCCTCGTCACTCAGAAGTCCAGACTCAGCACTGCGCTTTTATCTTTGGGGGACTCCAGACTTGGGAGCGAGATATATATCACTTAGCGAGGGAAGGAGGGTAAAAAATACGTATTTTCAAATTTTACAAAAACTCTACCAGTAGAGCGTCTTCTGATAGCCCCAAGAAAGTCCATGGGCTTTGGATAGTCAATCTCTCTCTATCTCTCTCTCTATCTCTCTCTCTCTCTCTCTCTCTCTCTGTGTGTGTGTGTGTGTGTGTGTATGTGTTAAGAGAAACAGAGAGAGAGGAAGGAACAAATGGGTGTTTGTGTGTGTACATGTGGCATGGGAGTATATATGTGTTGGTGTCGGCATGCATGTAGAGGTCAGAGGATAACCTTTGGAAATCATTCCTCACTTCTCTATCTTTTCTGAAATCATGTCTCTTCACCACAGCCAGGCTGGCTGGCTCTGAGCATCTAGTGGTTCTCTGGTCTCTGCTTCCTATCTCCCGTAGGCGGCTGGGATTGCAGACCCTTACGCCACGATACCTGGGTTTATGGAGGATTTCAACTGGCATCATCTAGTCCATGCGATAAGCACCTCACTGACCGAGCCTTCCTCCCAGCCCTGACCTTTCTTCCGTGATGACCAGCACTATCTCAAGCTCACATCTAGCCCCAACATGGTTTGTCTGTGCTGCCAACTCCTGCCTTCTCCAGCAGTCAGCCCTCTGCATCTTCTGGTTCCTCCAACATGGAGTATATTTAGAAGAAAATAAAAAAGAACACAGAGCTAGGAAAACAGTATGTTCAATTCCCATCAAAACACACACACATACAAAAAAGAAAATAAAACAGTAGCATACCAAAACTATTTATATAGCATTTATGTTCTACAGAAGGGTGCACCTAAGGTATTTGAGATTACTACCCTATTCTGAATAAGAGACAGGCATATCCAAAGATTTAGATATCCAAGTTGGGAGAAGGTTCCAGAACTAATAATTTAGATGGCCAAGGATAAGCATAATTCCAGGAGGGTTGTATAAGTTTCAGTCCTACTCAAAAAGCACAGCCCAGATGCCATCCTCTAACCAATGGATCCTGTCACTGTCCCCCAAAAGAGCCTTATTCAATAGCCTGGCGGACCTTCACCGCGACATCACCTCAGGCATCTGGCTGGCACTCTTTCTGACTCTCCTGGCCACCTCTGCCTATGCATAGCCAATCCATTGCATCAAGAATTTTATTAGTTGGCTCATGAACTCCAAAACCACCTGCCCTATGAGGCCATCCTCTCTAGCTCACAAATCCTTCCCTTGCTTCTCAGCCTCAGTCAACTAAAGAAACCCCAGGAGCCATGGGAGTGACAATAAAAATAAAAGCCACGGGAAGTCGGGCAGTAAATCCTCTGGGTCGGGTGGGCCCTACGCCAGACACTTCACATAGTCTGACATCAGTCTTCACTATCACTGAAGTCCATTCATGATCAACCTGGAGACTCAACTGAGGGTCTCAGGCCAGGTGTGGTGATGTCAGAGTAGCTCCTTCCCAATGCTCATAACCTTCCAGCTGGGCCCCTCAGCCCTCCTGTGACTCTCTGTCCTCTGCACCTCAACAGAAAGCACCTCAGTCAATATTGAGCTCCCCATCCATTTGTATCCTCAGGTCAAACAATGCCCGGGGCGAGGAGATGGCTCGGTGGGCTGCGTGCATCCTGAGGACCTGAGCTCAGAGCCCCAGAAGCCCTGTAAAGTCACACTCAGTGCAGTGTGTCTGTGAGCCCAGCAATCCTGCCGTGAGATGAGTTCCCGAAATGGCAGAATCCCTTGGAAGCTTGGACTAGGCTGACCTGACCACACAGTGGCCGTCTCAAGCAAGACTGAAGATGAGGATGGATAATGAACGTTCTCCTCTGACCTCCACACCCACATTACATCACACCATCCCACCCTCAGACACAAACACACACACAACATACATCGACATAAAAGATTGAAGAAAAAATACATGATCAGTAAATATGCTTCATGAATGACTGCTTTAACTCTGAGTTGGGATATAGCTAAGGGTAACAGAAGACTGCTTGGCTAGCATAGGTGAAGCTCTGAGTTCAAGCCAGACTTCCACAAAAATAATAATAATAACAAACAATCAAAAAATGTTTAAAATACTAAGAGCCATCTACTTTCAGAGAGTTAATTCATCATTTTTTAAATTTTTATTTATTTATTTTAGTTTTGCAATCACATTGAATACTTATCCCTGCTTCCTTCCATCCCCCGTTTTTATGTTTTGAGACAAGGCCATGGGTAGCTCAGGCTGGCATCAAACTCACTATTTAACCAAGGGTGACTTGGAACTTCTGAGCCTCCATTTTCAAACGCGCCACCATGCTCAGGTTTTTTGGTGTTAGTGAATGAAACCAAAGCTTTGTGCACATTAGTCAACCATTCTTTCAACCAAACTATATCCCCTTCCTGACTTAGTAATGAGTGAACCACATTTTAAAAACAAATGTATTATGGTAATTTTAGTAGTAATGCCTGGCAGAAGGTCTGAAATAAAATCAACTTTCTGAATCCATCTATGCAAAAATGTGAAGCAGATAGAACGACTTCTCCGATGATGAGTCAAAAGAGAAAGCAATGAAAGAAACCCATTAAAAATTAAAGCTCTGACTGGTGGATTTGTATGTTCCATATTTAGGTACCTGCAGCATCCGGGCACACTCACTTGCATTCTTCCCTCGTGTCTTTTTGGAAGCTCCCCTCAGGTTGAGAAAAAGCAGACACAGGAGTTGGAACAGAATGTAAGTCACCAGTAATGACCATGATTCAATCAACACTCACTGGGCTCATTTAAGACCCACCATTTGCACAGGTAGCTGAGTAACACAGGACATTTGCTCAGGATGACGAAGAAGCTTAAAGACGCTGGCAACCAGGGTGGTTAAGGGGGGGAGGGAAATGGCCCCAGAAATAGACCAAATGAGACCTGAACCTTCCCACATCATGAAACAAAGCGACGGCCACTGTCTATCTCTCCCTCAACGCCCCCCAACCCTGACTTCTGCATAAGGTGGCCAGGACTCTGAGGAGGAGCGGGCCTTGTGGGACAGCCTAAAGATGTCTGGCCCTGCCCTAAGTACCTACTCATTCCCACCCTTTCTGGATCTTCAGGGCTCAACACAGTGCAGAACACACAGTACGCACTGCAAAAAGGATTGGAAGCTACTCATACCTGCAGGAGAAAGAACATTTCAGCAGGAGGCAGTGTGTGGGGGGGGACAGCAGATTGCCTACCTAGATTGTCATAGTGACCACACAAGGTGGTCAACCACGGGAGCAGGAGCTGACCAGCCGAGGATCAAAGGCAGCTCCTTAGGCTGAGAAGGACGCATGGCTCGTTATTTCATATTCTATTTTCAATACGATGATCGCACTTTAAAGTCTTCCTTTGAATCGCAAACAAAAGGACCTGAGTTCAGATCCCAACCCCCTCCCCCCATAAAATGCCCCCATAAAATGTAGCCGTCCATCTGTAATTCTCACCCTGGAAGGCAGAGTCAGTATTTTCCAGAGCAAGCTGGCTAGACAGACTATCCCTAATGGGATAGACACCCAGGTTCACAACGGTAAGGTAGAAGAGAGGGGGAGGGTGATTCTCGATGTCACCCAGGAGTCTCCATGGGCACACACAATCAAGCACACTTGTGTACATACAACTACCCGAACACGAGTAGCACACGCACACACCCCATATGCACATCCATGAGTCTTAAAGTGTTTTAGTATCAACAGCTATAAGGTAAATATCACGGGCCCCTGCTGATCAGATTCACTGCTGAAATGGCATGAGATGCCTGGCCGGGTGACCCTTGTGTCCCTCCAGTCAAGTTCATGCCAACAGGACAGAGCTGCTATTACCATAATTGCCCTCATTTCTATTTCATACTTGAATTTTCCATGCAGAAAAGAATGACTGAGGCTAGAAAGAAAAGCAATTATCAGCTCCTAAAAAGAAAAGGAGTGAATCAGAGAATCCACAGAAAGCATGCATGTAACAACTATGCGGAACTTTCAAATTCTCGAGTCCTTGGCTCCTGGGACTTGGTTCTCAGACTTTTTAAATGTCAAGGTGCTTAATTTACCCGCTGCTTTTTCCTGAAGACATCCTTAAGCCTCCTCTGTCACAAAGCACATATTCAATTTCTTATGTTTAGCAACATTTTCTCCTTAATCATATCCTCCCATTCTATTCAATGACTACAGAAACAATGTCCACATTCAACTGTATAATTTCAAAAAAAATAGGGAAAAGGCACACATTTCTGAAACGCACAAACAATTCTAGCGTTGTTCTAGCTACATAGAGAAACAGAAATACTCGCCGTTGAACAATCGCTAACAAATTAAATAGGCAAGTCTGGTTACAAACCAGAAATGTGGCTGTGTGTGTTGTAAACAGCCTGGATATTAAATCCACCATGCTCAATCGTCTAGTTAAAACCCCATAATCGTGAATACATCTTGTCTCCTGCAGACTTGGCCTGCACAGACAGATGAGAAATGCTCCCTCCCTGCTTGCCTCCCGAATGCAATCAATGTGACCCCAGTGGGAGCGCTTTAATGGGCAATTAGCAGAACTGCAGACATTAGCCATGCGTGTCCCTCATTCCTTGACAGAAACCAAAATTCTCATAATCACCCTGAAAAGATGTCTTCCCAGAACGGAGGGGACTGGGCAGGACAAACATGCAATTCTTACTAGCACATTTCACTGACCACAACCTTCTGCCCCAGGCCAACCCACAGTCCAACCCAGACACAGTTGAGTTCTGCATTGCCACGAGCAGGCCCAACCCTTTGCCAAGCAAACCAAGGCTCTATACCTCCCTGTGAGACTAGTGAGGTTAACGCTGGATTGGGAAAAGAGAGTGCCTTTCCTCGATGGTCCACCCACTAATTTATCATTCATAAGCCAGAAAGTGCTCTGACACATGCTACCAGCAGCAATCTGGAAGATACTCTGTGGACCACACAAGAATGTAGATAGATGACAGATTCACTGTATTGGTATTTGAAATTCTAAAAGAATAAACTTAAGATCATTAAGTTTCCTAAATTAATCCAAAAATGATATATTTCACATTATCACTGAACTATGTAAAATGTACTAGAAAACTTCATTTTTTCAATTTATTATCTCAGTCTTCTCTATTCTCCTTGATATTTGTCATTTTGATTGAGATTGCTTTAATACCCAAGGTAAGGAGGTATGGGAAAAATATGAGAGGAGAAAGATTTTCTTACAGTAACGAATGGGGAAGGAAACCCTCTCTAGTTTTTTCTAGGTTATTTCCTCTCAACTACAGCAGTTTCTGATCTCCCAGAAAGTGGGGAGGAAGAAAGTCAGGTTACCCAACTTGTTCCCCAGAACATTTACCCCCCCCCAAAAAAAACCTTTAAATAACATTGTGCTCTAAATTTCAATGTTGGTTGGATGCAGAGTAACCTACGTATCAGGTAGGTTAGGATTAGGAGTTTGAGGCTAGCCTGGACTACACAACAAGGCTCTTGTGAATTTTAAGGAATTCATGGTTAAGATGTTACCCAAACCTTTAAGACAGAACCACACAGCATGCGTGAATCTCGGTCTTGAATCCCTTAGTAACTTGTAAGCTACTATTCTTTGAACTTACTCAAGAATACAAAACTAACAATACGTACAAACAAGGAACTGGTTGTTCCCTTCCAGTATTTTCAAAAGAACCGTTGCTTAGAGAACACACAGGGGAAACAAGAACTCTGCCCACCATTTAGGTGTTTGTAGAAAAGATTCCACGGTCATCTTTCTGTGCATTAGTCTGAACTGTGCAAATACATGCCACATGACAGGCCTGTTCTTCAGGAAAATAAAAGAACTAATCGCTTGAGCATGCAAAGATTTTTTTTTAAGTAACCAAGTTCCCTACAAACTTTTGCTTCCTGTTTTCCACAGACAGAACTGAAACAAGTAAAGGTAGCCACAGATCTGCCACTGCATCACCCCACCTGCAACTCCTAGAAGTCCCACCCACCTCTTACTCCCCACTCTGGCTCATTTTTACAGGGAAGCCTCCTCTCTCCAAAAAACAGGGTCCCCCTTCCCCTCAAGTTTCTCACTTGCATTTTCTGATCATCAGCAAAAGACACATTTCAGGTTGGACTGCTAATAGGAAGGAAAATAAAGGGGAAGGAGAAAAGAAAAGGAGATTAACAGAAAATTCACCACAATTCCACACATGGATCATTCGTTTCCTCACTCAAAGACAACACGAATAATATCAAGGGGAAAAAAAGCTCCTGACCTCACAGAGCAGCACTTATATATTTCTGATCTTTCTACTCAGATGAGATCTCAATTTTATGCAACACATACACCACACGCATACACACAAGTATACGTGTACACAGTTGCATGTGCATACATGCACAGAGACGCACACACTTGAAAGCTAAATCCCTGATCTCCCTTCACTGAGAGTTTAAACACCTCTATCATAAATATTCTCTTTACAGAAGTGAGGAGCTAAAAGCCTCACTTATGCCACTTATATCCTCCATAGGGACACACAGATCTACAAATAAACATTCACTGCTTGGCTTTAAGAAGAGGGTGGTATTATATGGTTCAACAGGCAAAGGTAACTGAGCAAACCTGGCAGCCCAACTCCAGAAACACTGTCTTCTGACCCCTAAAGCTCTTTAGAAATATGGTGACAAGTAGACACCGTTATATTTTAAAGACATTAAAAAATGAGACCAGGGAACACAGACATGCAGACAGACTGTCAAGAGTATAAGGAACATGTCCGTCATGGCAATAACTACCATGAAGTCCTCAAAGTATCAGTGTAAGAAGTGAATTTACAAAGCTCTTCGGCCTCATCATGGACGAGGTATCGCCTTTCCCCGAGGGGCTACTGGGGTTAGCACTGGCTATGGGAACACCCAGGCCCCGCAATGTTCAGGCTCATGCTCCTGCAGCGGCCCTGATGAAGCTCAGTGGGCTGCACGTGTAAAAACATGAAAGGAGGAGGGAAACTGGGTGGGAGGAGGAGTTGAGATGGGATTAGGCATTACCAGGTGAAAAATGACAGATTCATTGTACTCATGTATGAAATTGTCAAAGTATTAAAAAATGCTAAGAAATTTTTTTTAAAAAATAGCATAATACAGGCTGGAGAGATGGCTAAGAGATTAAGATTCTGTCTCACAAGTACAGGGACCTGAGTTCAAATCCCAGGTCCCACGTAAAAATGCCAGGCAGAAATGGCAAAGGCCTGTACTTCCCGCCCTGGTGGGCGGAGCCTGGGAAATCCCAGAAGAAAGCAAAAAAATCACCCTTGGTCCTCCATAGGAACACACCACGCTCTCTCTCTCTCTCTGTCTCTGTCTGTCTCTGTCTGTCTCTCTCTCTCTGTCTCTGTCTCTCTTTCTCACACACACACACACACACACACACACACACACACACACACACACACGTACGCATGCAAAAGAAAATAGCATAATATACAAAATTTTAATTGAAGAAAAGCTGTTGGGTCACTTTAACTCCCTGATGGCTTCCATGTCCTGGAGAATCAAATGTGAAGCGTCTTCATTCACCAGTTAGGCTCATCCCACACTGCCCTCTTGTGCTCTGGCAACTTGAGCTCGGCCACAGCTAATCAGTCCATTTAGTCCCACCCTGAAGCCTTGGGACATGCTCTTTCCTCAGCCCGGAATATTCTTCCTCTTTATCCTCTTATCTGTCAGTACCTGGTACAGGGCTTCCCTGAATCCCAGTCTGAAATGACCAGCCTGCCACAGCACACAACCACTGAGCTTTTATGTTTGTGAGGCCAGATCTCTCCACTCCATCTTATGGCAATAATGAATGTCTACAGAATGAAAGTCTACAAAAGTGCATGGCACAGATGCTCAATACATATTTGCTCAAAAAAAAAGAATGAATGAATAAGCTCAACAGGAGAAGGATGATAAAGATTACTGAAATGCGTAAAAGACTTACTCCCTGCTTCTGACTAAGCGACGAGGAAATTTATTGACGTTTTAAGTTTGAGAAAGTCAGAGAAAGTTTCTGTTGCAAGCAAACAAAAAACCCTCCAATTAATTCAATATTTCTATATTGTAACACACACATATAATATATATATTATATATATATATATATACACTTTATTTGTTTTAGCCAACTAAGAAAAGGAGAAAGAGAAAGAAGGAAAGGAAGCAATGAGAGAAAAGAGGTCAGAACAGAGGAAGGAGAAAGATGCACACAGCCAGGAGCAAAACATATGGAGAGGGGTGGCGGGGTCGCTAGAGGACAAAGACGACTTGCGTGTCACACAGAGGCGTGCACTTGGGCATGCCAGTAACGTGGGGCTGCTACGGCAGAGGGCACGAGGGCAGGAATGCCAGCTCTCCTGAGTTGTCTCCTCCGCACTTGTGTCTCAGTGATAGGTTCTTTGAGTCCTCCCAGTCTCCTGGTCCCGGGAGTAGCTGAGGGAGCTGGAGGGAGACTCAGGTGTGTCTGCTTCTGTAGCTCTGTGAGGGTCTATGAGATTTCCTAGGGGCAATTCTTTGGAGGAAATAAGTTTCTGGGTTACTACAATGGAGAAGAACGAATAGAGAGACCCTCTAGGTCACCCTGAAGTTCATGAACTTCAGAGGTTGGTGGAACAGCATTCCTGACAACAGTGCAGGAGAGGAGCAAAAAATGTTAAAAACTGAATGAACCCAGGGAATCCTGCAGGTCCACTTTCTAGATAAATCTTAAAGTAAACAAATAATCATTGTAATAGAAATATCTTAATCAGCAACTTAAATCTGATTTCCTCTTCCCTGAACACAAACAGTACACACATATAAAATCTAGTATCTAGTACATTTGTTAATCTGTGTGCTAATCATAGTACCAGTCCAATGCCAGAATAAAATCTTTAAAAAAAAAGTCTTTTTAAGTTTTCTTTCCAGTCATACCCTGACTGGGAGACAGGAAAGCAACATTGTTTGAGGGCCCTTTTTTTAAAGGCTAACCCATTTCGTAACTATTTCCATATTTGACTAATGTGTCTCTAAGAGAAAAAAAAAAAAGCATTCATTTTTTTTAAAATTCAGTTCCAGATAAAATGTGGAGCTTGGTGTCGAAACTACAACTCATGAGTAGGCATCAAGAATTCCCTCAAATGTTCAGACATTTCTGAGGGGAAACCTAAAGACTTTAGTATGCACAAAGTGATTTAAGACTTCCCCAATTTGGAGAAGACGATACTCTGCAATGCAATGTAAGAGACTTTTTAATGCTGCATGCTGCATCCCATGTTTTAGCAAGCAGCTGATTGCAAATCAAAAGCACCAAAGTGGAATATTGGTCCTATTAATCAAGGGCCTTGTGATTCACGTTCAATGACCCCCTCTTATACACAAGGAGCATGTCACTCAACCCTTTATAGGATGCTTGAAACCATTAATAGGACTAAATAATGGATATATTATGCTTTATCTGTACAGAGACCTGTGATAAAGTTTAACTTAAAATTAATTTAAAAAATTAACGATAACATAAAAAATCATAACATGCTAAAATAAAACCTACATGAGTAGCTTCTCTCTTAAAATATCTTCTTGTAGGTGCCTGTTGGTAATGGTGGCATGCATGTTAAGGGGGTAATCAACTACTTTCTGATTGGATTTAAGGTCCTCTTTTCAGTAGGGGGCACATGCCTGGTACCATAAACCAAGCCAAGAATTTGTGGCTGGAGAGGCCGAGATCCTAGGAAGAACAGACGACTATGCTTTGCTCTGTGACATGATGTCAAAATGCTGTCTAAACACTTATTATTTATTATACACATAGATTAAAGCAGTTCAGTCCTTAACCAAGATGCTTCCTTTTTGTAATTTAAAGCATTTGATACAGACAATCTACAACTGGCCAAAGTGCAGAAAATAAGTGACCATGGAATGCTCGGCCCGAAACAGGACATCTGAATCACTACCCGTCCCAAGGCTCAGGAAACATCGTGGATGAGGAGGGAGGTAAGTACATAAGAAGTAGAAGGTGAGGAGGGGTGTGGCCAGACATGACAGGGCGGTCACACTCATGAACTCAATGGTCTATCAATGACAAATGATAATCCATCATATTCATTTATCAAACTGTCAAAGAATAAAGTGTTAATAATTTTTAAATATTTTATTTATTTTTATTTATTTTGTGTGTGTGTATGTGTGTGTGTGAGTGACAAAGCACTGTGTGTCCCTGGATTGCATGCCACCAGTTCTGCCTGGTGTTTTTACATGGGATCTGGGATCCAAACTCAGAACCTACTGCTTGTGAGACAGAGTCTGAACGCTTGAGCCATCTCTTTTGTACTGTATTTACCCTGAGTATGAGAAGGTACGACATGTGCCTGTGTGAATGACACAGGGTTTGTAACATATTATAGTGTTATTGAGGCTGACCTCAACAAAATGCTGTGACACAGCATTAAAAACAAGAGCAAGTAGGTTACTAGCAGCAGGAAAGTACACACTGTGGATTCACAGGTCACAGTGATAAGTTACATCCCAGGTGGGATGGAACCAGGTGGCCAGACATTTCATGATAACATTCATGATAACACTCCAGCCATTTAAAACATGAATTTTTTCTGGTTGGCTGAAACTTCAAGAAGTGAATCCACCAATCCTGGAGGACTACTGTCACACATGATACTATAAGAAGACCAAGCTAGAAATCTATATGCACCCTTGTTGACTTGCCCAGCACTGGATCATTCACAGTGTGAATGTGAGACCCCTTAGGGAAGTGCCCTAGCTCAATCCTTTCCTGATTCCTTGAGACAGCAGAAGATGTCCTGAGTTGGACACAAGGCTGGGAGGTGGGGGGAATATTAGGGGAAAGGGAATGAATATAAGAGTCACCTCTACACAGGAGCTCAGCAGGGGAGAGATGGGCAAAGCAAGTATCTAGAGAAAGCCCATGGTAGCAGATTATAGTACGTGCAATTAATTGTAAGACAGGGTGAGGAAAGCTATAATCAAGCTTTGTTCTGGGTGAGGTAGTCAGGAAATGACAAAATGAACAGCTGGACAGGAGGGGGGAGGCGGTGAGGGAGGCAAACAGATCAGAGGCAAGACATCACATTGGGGAAAGTTTGTCTAAGAGGATTCTTATTTTGATTAAATAAGAAAATTTCCCCAAACGGGCCTACTGAAATGACTCACACACCTTCTCCTGAAGGAGCAGTAGTTCTGACTCACCCTGCACTAGTCCCGTGGAAAGGCTCGTCTGCCTGTGCACGGGGTGGAAGCTGGGAAGCACAAGTTAGCCCGGTAAATTGCTTTTATGAGGCCCTGCTGTGACGAAAGGTTTCTTGGAGACAAGGTGACACTTTCCCGGGCACTGGTTTTCCCTTGCTGACTGTGAAATTTGCTGCCAAACCCTATTCCCTGGCTTCAAGTCTTTGTCAATAGAAATACTGGATTTCAGGCTGGCAGGATGCAAAGAACAGCATCTGCCCGGGGTGACCCCCAGAGCCCGTGGTGGGAAAGCCAACAGTTCCCGGGTCACAGGACCCGGAGCTCCCAGATCCCTCAGCAACGATGCATTGTATCACCATGTGCCGAGGATGAGCGCACCTTTTAGTCTCAAAGAGATGGAAATGGAAAAACATAGGATTTTTTTTAGGGAAGGTGACCTATTTTAAAACCACCAAAAAAAGAGATAAGCACACGAGGACAAAAAAAAAAAAATTGTGGCCCATGTACAGGCAACATCACCAAAGAGCTCTTGCCTATCAATCTGCAAAAGGAAGGAACTGCTGACAGGAAACTGGCCCAGCCCCGCCATGCCCCACCCCTCCCTTCCGCTCTGCATGTCACATGTCTGTAAGCAGAATGGGGTGCTGCGGTGGAAGGCTCACCACTGTGAAAATCCTTTTTATTTTGAACCAATATTTTTCTTGGTAATTTTTATACCATATTTTACATGATATTCATTTAATCTACTACTCTTACTCAAAGAGTTCCAAAATCAAAAATTTAAAGATGAATCCTGAGTTGGAGAATAAGGAAACCAACATGGTTGGTTCCGAACAATAAACTCAAACACATACAGTTAGGTGACCACAGACATAACCCTCCCACCCTCCGGGGGGGATCAAACTTGGGTCATCAAGTTTCTACGCAGGCACCTCTGCCTGCTGTGCCACCACCAGCCCCTGTCACTCTAACCACCTTTAAATAACAGTGTTCTACATACTCGGCAGACAGCTCAGAGCTCACCGACCAGCCCGTCGGGAACAGTTTCACTCTGAATCCAGATGCACACGAGCCCTCGCCAACAGCGTCTTAATGATTTGTATGAATTCCTCACAGAAACGTGGAGCAGCAGGCATGACTTCTAGTGCTCTGCGACTACCGACTCAAGTGACGCACAAGGAAATGGCATTTGTCGTTAAGGAAAAGAGATGGATACCAGTTTCCACATTTACATGAGGCCTTCTGAAGACATCAATATTCCAAAGTTAGCCTATAAATAGAACTACAAGGGTAACACACCTCGTTAAAAATTAAAGAAATGAAACCTGGGATTGGTAGTGCAACCCTGTGATCCCAGCTCTTGGAAGGTAAGGGTGGGGGGTCAAAAATCAGTTAATTAAATAATGGCTCCAACAACAAGGTTTATGGAATGTGTATTTTATCACACTAAAAGGATTTTTTTAAAAAGCAGCAAGTCAGTAATGCTTTCTATTTTTTTAATTCAACTTTTTATTTAATAGTTTTTCCTAGTTTACAAGCATATTGAGTACTTATCCCTACTTCCCTCCTGTCCCCTTCCTTCCTCTCCTTCCTCCCCACCCTTCATCAATCCATCCCACTCCCTCCCACCCTCCTACTTGCCCACTTCTATGCACCCGAGGGTTCCCTCTAGTTTGTCTACTCTTGTGGGGGTTCAGACCTCTGTGGAATACCAAATGGCACTTCCTCAGGCCACCCCACTGAGAGCACTCCCTTCCCTCATCCAGCCTAGTCCCCAAGGTTTCCACTGCACGTAGTTATCTCTCCTGAGATGCAGGCTGGTCTCTGGGGGATATTGGTATGTTGGTCTTGATGCAGGTATCGGAAGGACAAGTCTCACGGCAGTGAGTTCCCAGATGCGGGAGCCCTGCCTCGGATGGAGCGTCCTGTCCAACAGTGGACCGACCTTCCCCTCTTACAACCTCACCGCCCCTTCTTCGGGGAGGTTCCTGGAGCCTTAGGATGGGGTGAGATTAGGTTGGGCTGATTCTGGGTGAGCCTAGCAGAGCGGCTGGGTCTCTGCATTCACTTTCTACTTTTTGTACCAGGTTGTTACCTTTGCTCTGGAATCTTTGTCTTGATTCAACATCAAGTGGCTCGGGCAAGAATTGAGATGTTCTGAGGGTGAGGAAGATACCACTCTATCTTTATGTCCAACTTGACCCCTTCCAGAGGGGTTTTCCACGTGTTGCCTTCCTTCTTTCAAATGTTGCCATCCCACTATTTATTCATTCAACACCTTTTTATAGTCATATATCACAGAGCCCTCACAATGCTGAGATTGAGAGTTGGCTCACACTGCAGTGATTTCACATCGGTCAGCAAACAGCGGCTGCTCACAGCACCGCCCCCTCCGCCTGGACACACTAGGGTCTGCTGGGGGTCCCGCCCACCCTACCCCTTCCCAGGAGTCAACTGCGGCAGGCCGCCTCCAGGACTCTGCCAGCGGGCGAATGTCTGGGCCTAAGCCTTGTTAAATACTTTATTACTCTCCAGACACAGCAGTGAGCAAGCCAGATAAGGGCCCTTCCCCTAGTCTGGGAAAGAGATAATAAACAAGCAAGCGCAGAGACACACAAGGCAACTTCAAAGAGAAGCGAGCTGTAAAGAGAGGAGCAGAGATCAAGGGTGAGGGCAGCAGGGCAGAGTCTGAGAGACGGGAACTTTAGAGAGCACTAGGCGCTCAAAGGTCGTGAAACAAGACTGTTCCCGAGGACAGCAAGGGCCGCAAGGCCTTCCAGTGAGAACACTAGTGTGAGGTTTTCAGCTAGACGATGCGAGGAGCTTGAATACAGAAATCCCGGTGGCATCGATTCTAATGCATGAATGGTGAGCAAGCAGACTGGATGCAGGGTCAAGAAGTGAACTGTAGTTTTTTAAAAGATTACCATGGGGCTGGAGAGATGGCTCAGGGGTTAAGACTCTGTCTCCCCAGCAGAAGGTCCTGAGTTCGATCCCGGTCCCGGTGTAAAAATACCAGGTGGAAATGGCTGTGGTCTGCTACTTCTGGCCCTAGTGGGCCAGAAACCTGGGAAATCCCAGAGCAAAGCAAGGAGGTAGAAGCAATCCAGGATAATTCTTGAAGTCATCCTTGGCCCTCCAAAGAGACATACAGTGTCCTTTGATACACACACACACACACACACACACACACACACACACACACACACAGGCAATAAATAAATAAATATTTAAAAACAAGATTAGCAAGATAGCTCAGTACTGGGTAAGGCACCTGCTTATACACTTGGTGAGCCAAGTTGCATCTCCAGAAACCCACATGAGGGAAGAAGAGAACTGACTTCCACCCCTATTAACGCATGCATGTACCCCTCCCTCTCTCCCTCCTCCCAAGAAATAACTAAGAATGGTTATCATGACAAACAAAGGGAAGCAAAAATGGAAAATAGGAAACGGGAAGCCATGCCTGAAGCTGAGCAGGTAATCGAAGAGAAAGATGACCATGGTCTGAGCTAGTGGACAGTAAGTCGTCCACAGTTCAACATGTGCTTCGGAGTTGGGGGGGCACTGTGCACATGTGAATGTACACGCATGTGGCAGACCCGAGGGTGATACCAGGAATCATCTCAAGTCACTTCTCTGCATTACTGGTCTGAGTTCACATCCCTAATTAAGCTGGCTAGACAGCTTGTTCTGGGATTCCCAGGCTCTGCCTTCCAGGGCTAGAATTATAGGCAGGCCAAAATGCCGCCCTGGTATTTTATATGGGATGTTGCAGTTCACCTGCATGGTTGCTGATAAAATCATGACAAAACTGCTTAAGGGAACAAGGTGTTTATTCTCTGATGATAGGCCGGTTACAGTTCTTAGTCTAGCTTGGCAGGAGAGCCAATGCAACACCAAGGATGGAGGGAACTAGCCACAACATCTCCATGTAGTGGCTGAAAGAGGGACGATCCTTGCCAAGACCAACATATCTGGCCAAGTATACACAAGGGTGCCAACTGCCTAACCAGCTCTCTGTATTTTATTCACCTGTCCAGGTCCTAGTTCCACCCACATGGACTGGGTCTTCCCTATCAACTAGACAATCTCCTGTAGTTTGCCTTGGGTTTAACTCAACTACTAATTACAAATGTGTCCAGAGCTTGACCCCTCAACCATCAAGCTGACACCTGTACCTAATTATGACATGGGATCTGGAAATCCAAACTCTGGTTCTTTCGCTTGCATGGCATTAACAGCAGAGCCTCATCCCCAGCCCATTACCATCTTCTTATAAGACTTGTGTCGACAATGCATACAGGTGACACAAAGCATAGATACAAATCCCTCTTTAAGGAAGAAACACAATTCACAAGGTCACTTTTATTAAGGATTTGTGTCTGCAATAAACTTTCTGGCCAGTGCATTTCACCATTAGAAAAGAAAGTCAACTGAGAACTGGACAGTGCGAGAATCATCACTTTGTGCGCAGGCTGAAGCTAGGTGTAAGACACTCACAATGCGCTCAGCACTTCTTCCTCCAGGCCAGACCTGCCCTTCCACCCTGCTTGATGGCAGCAAAAACCTATGCATTTTATCAAAGGGTATTTTCTCATGAAGTTTGATGCACGCGTAATAACTAATATGATAACCAGACTTCACTAAAATTCTAAAAGTAATCTGTTAAAAGTCCACAGTAAACAGAATGAGAGAGAGAGAGAAGCAGCAGATGGATGAGCTTGTCTTAATGACAATTCTTTAAGACAAAAGATGCTAGATTGAAATCCGTTCTAGTCAGACATGCTTGAGTCCAAAGATCAGTATGATTGTTTCATATTTTAATCCCACTGTCAATCATCAATTTCACATAAGTAGAATTATCAGTGTAAGGTAAAAAAAAAAAAAAAAGCATGCCTGTGTTGTAAGCACCTCATCTCACCGAACCTTCCTGCCAACGACCAGATACTCACATAAGCTCTTCAGATTGAAGCAATAATCCAGCTAGTGCTACAAATAATTCTGGTATTTCAAGATACAAAAGGAAAGCTGGGAGGGGTCATAGCATCTAACACTCGCATTTTACAGACAAACTAAACAAAATTAAGAGACAGAAAGGCTGTGAACTCTCGTCAGAGTGTCCCTTCAATATGAAAACTGTGTTTTTCTAATTCTTCATCACTGTTCCTTAAGAAAAGGAATCATAGGGTGGGGAGATGGCTCAGTGGTTAAAGCCTTTTTCTCAGAAGCAAAGGGACCTGAGTTCAGATCCCCAAACCCTGTGTAAAAGTGTCAGGCAGGTATGGTGGCCTACATATAATTCAGTCCTGGAAGGCAAAGCCTAGGAATCCCCAGAGCAAGCTGGCTAGCTAGACTAGCTCTAATGACATCCCCTGAATTTAATTAGACGTCCAGGCTCACAATGATATAGAGGAAGAATGATCAAGGACGATTGCCAAGATCACCCTTGGGCCTCTACAGGTACAAGCAAGTGCTCAAGCGCACTCATAAATATACATCCACGCAGCTGTGCCCACACACATGCAAACACATACACACACACCTGAAACCCCCACTCTCCTCCCCCCATAAAAGAGAAGGGGTCACAAAGGATGGACTCATATTTTAAGGCAGCCATATCAGAGATAAAAGGAGGAAAGAACTGGGTAACTCCATTCTAGAAGCAAGGCGCAAGCCCACAGCCGGGCCGTCAGCTTGCAACCAACAACCGCTGACAGATTCACTGGGATTCTTCCTGCGGAACCCCCAAATTAGATGAGGTGGAGTGTGGTGTCTACTACTGCTGCCTTCCCTCAAGACCTTCAGAACGAGCCCACAAACAGCAGCAGTCAGCCCTGGGCTTCAGAGACCGCCTGTCCCTCCTTGAGGGAGGGGCACATGCCACCACCCGCCTGCCTTGAGGACGTCTCCTCCCCACCAGGACACGCAGCCCCAAAGACTCCTGGAGGCATTTTCACGGTGATGACTTCTTTTTTCTTTTCTTCCATTTTTCCTCTGTGCATGTGCATGAGGCACAGGCATACGTGTTACATGTTGCAAGTGTGTGAGCAGATGCTTATGCACATGTTGCACGAGATGTGGAAGCCAGGATAACCATCCTCCATCACTCTTCCACCTTAGTGTTTTGAGACTATGTCTCTCTTAAACCCAGAGCTCCCCTACAGGGCTCGTCTGGCTAACTTGGTTCCGAGAATCCCAGGCGCCTTCCAGGGTTAAAGCGATGGGTGGGCCATCGTGCTCGACTGGCATTTTATGTGGGATCTTTGTATCTGCGCTCCGGCTCTTTTGCTAGTGTGGCAAATGCTCTAATCACTGAGCCATCACCCAACCTCAGTCCTGGTAACTTCCGTCTTCTCTCTGCCTGGACTAGCACCTACAGTCAATCCCCAAAACCACAGCATCCTAGTTGCTTCCAGAGAACAAAATATCTATTTAATATTATTTTTCTAATGATCTTATAACTGTTTATTAGGGAAGCCATGATATGTGCATGAATCATACTCAAATTTCCTATTGCAAACATTTGCGTAGATGGGTGAATGGACTAATTTTAACACTAAACACAATAATAACTCTGTAGCTAACTAGAATTTCTCTCCCCCCCAAAAAAAGAAAAAACACCTTAACAGGCTTTCAGATTTTCCATCGTATTGTATTTCACTCACACACACTTTTTTTGGCTGGACCTGTCCTTGCTAGGTCAGCTTGTACTAACACCCTTATGTAACAGTGCAATCCAAGCTACACACTGTGCTAACTAATAGCAAATAAATCTACAGCCGGGCAGGGTGGCTTGTGCCTGACATCCAAGCCCTCGAGGCCAAAACAAGGTTGGGGCCAGTCTGAGCTACACGGAGAGTTCGAGGCCATTCAAGGCTATCAATCAAAGTAATAAAATAATAATAACAATAATATCTAGAGTGTAAATACCTGTGGATGTTGGGCCATACCGTCCATTGCAGACCCATCCCTCGCTGCTAACAACCTCCCCTCCCCAGTCCTGCTGACAATATGGCCTGGATTTTCTTCAGCGTGCCAGAACCCTGCTGGCTTGATTACCGAAAACAACCAAGAAGGTGGTACTCACAGCATAGGCACCGATCAAGAAAGCTGCGTTCGCTCTTTTCCGTTGGTCAAAACAGGTATAGTGCACGATTTTCTTTCTTGATAAACTGTATGACTGAAAGGAGGGAATAAATAAGAGCGTAACCATGGAGACAAGGTAACAATATACAGAGCATTACTATTTCAGCTTTCAGAAAGCTTTATAGTCTGCAATGTGTAAGACCTTTCTTGCTTTAATCTTCCACTGAGTTTAAATTTGTGTATTTGAGTCTGGGGGAAAAGGTTACCAGCTCACTTTTCTGCCATCCAGAAAGATGCAAGGATTGAGGAGAGAGACACATGGTAGAAAATACCTGCGTTACTATACTCACACGCACCACTTCTGATAAAATATGTTGGTCTTACTAATGCAATGTGGTCACTCTTTCTTTATTTTCGGCATGCCATTCTTGCCCTAAGAAAAGAGTGACCTTACCATAGTTTACCATTTAAGATACGATAACCAGTCTGTGGTCTTCTCTAGAAACTTTTCCATTTCTAGAGTGCAATATATTTTCTTCCTAAGATGTACTCTCATGACCCCCTTTTAATTAGCCAAAGAATAAGTGTAGCATGGAATAAGATGTACCAACAGAAGGATATCCCAGCAAACATCAGGACGCAAGCAGACATATTAAATCTGTGAGGTCAATCATTAAGCATTTGTGATATGCCAGGCAATTTGCTCCATGCTCAAGCTCTGAACTAAATCAAAAATAAAGCAAAGTGGTGCTATGAGATGCTAAACATGAAGAGAAGCGGCATAAGAGGATCTGTTAAATTAAATCAAATCCTCAGTCAAAGTTCAGATCTAAAATGACAACAACACTAGGGTATATACCTCAATTCAACCCACAATTCAGCTACACTATGCTGACAAATGATTCTTTAAACATAAATACATGACTGTTTTACTATTAGCTGTCAATTCATATGATCTATAGAAGTGGCATGTTATATATACCTAACACACTGGACACAGCCCACCAAAAACCATGACATTGTACTGCTATCCACGAGAAAAGAAACTAAAGTCCATTCTAAGAATGAATGTGTAGCACTTTGGCCTCTGCTCAAAGTACCAAGAATCTACACAACACAAGTCCTGGAAAGATACCAAGAAACTCCCATCACCCCTTCAGGTGTTTTGGATAACCCCACATTTCATTGTCTAGGAATGGGAGTGGTGTCCTTATTAACTGAACTTTCGAAAGTTAGCATTTGACCCAAAGACAGTCTCTTTTTATCAAAGAATGTGTTGCTCTCATGTGTTTTCATGAGACGGACTCATGAAAAACCTTACAAAGAGAAAAAAATCAGATGTTATGTCATCCATCAGATTTACATACTGAAGTCTAAATTCTAAAGACCTCAAGGTCACTATCAATGATATAGACACTTAGCTCCTTGTTTTCCTGGATGCTGAATTGCTGACTATTTGGACCTTTCCTTCCTCGACTTAATTTTACTATTTGTTGGCTGGTTGGTTTTGCCGCTTACTGCTCACCATCAATAAGTTATAAACAAAAAAACCAAATGGAGGTTCTTTAAGCCTTTCCATTGCCTCTGCACCCCAAATCCCTAATGACTGCCTTACATATGTGAGGTTCTACGCATGGACAGGCTGAGCACAAGGACTCTGGGCTCTCTGGGGTCCCTGTCTCTTGTTCTTACCTCTGTGCTTCCATAAGTCTCTGAGAGGGAAATATCTACAATCCATACTGAAGTCTGGACTATCTATTCGGAAACACTTTTCTCCTAAGAATATAGATCTCACGCTATCACTATGGCTTAACAATGTGGAATTATACTTATTTTATAATTCTACTTGCTGAGAGTGAGGATTCATATTGCTACTCTCTCACTGTGAATGCTCACCTCTTGGTTGAGTTAGTTTGAGGAGAGTTGTTTCTTTGTCTGTTTGGGGTTTTTGTTTGTTTGTTTGTTTGTTTTTGACAGGATAGGGAATTGGGTCTAATGTAACCCAGACTGGCCTCAAACTGGCTATATGGATGAAGGTGACTTCAACTTCTGATCTTCCAAAAGTGTTGGACTTACAGATATGCACCACCTATCCCAACATCCAAGTAAGAGTTTATTTGTTTGTTTGTTTTGGGTTTGGGACAAGGCCTTTTAAAGAACAGAATTCTCAGGAGGATTTCTCTTTACTTTGTGTGTCTGTAAATGTCTTTAAAGTAAATATAAAGCAAGTTAAAATTTTAAAGACTTTAGCAGAATATCTTAAATTTCACAAGTTTTAAAAAAATCACAACAGGTAACACAGTCTTGGCAAAACCCATCTAGAAATTTTAGGAATTTAAAAATATTTCCTGTGAAATCCTGCCAACAGGAAGCAAACACACCTTACTTTTTGCTGTTGTTTGTGGAGTGATGATTTATAAGAAAAAATTTGGAGTATTTGTCCTGTTCAGTGTTTCTGGAATTTAGCTTTCTACGATTAGGTCTCAAAAGCTCTAGAGCCAAGAAATGATTTTCTGCTTAGTGAAGCTTGGCCAACATCTCCAAGACCAGATCACAGGGCCTTGAGATTTCGCTCAAGCAGTCAAAACAAATTCAGAATGATAAATGACAGAGGAAAACTTGTATGAACTACAGTCTTGACCTAATTTCCTGCCTTGGGACAGCCAGGCCTTCCTCCCAGCCTCCCTTGCTCCGGGGATGTATTCTTTATAGAGGAGGGATCCAGATACCAAAGACACCAAGGTGCTGAGTTGTAGGGACGATCAAACATTGCTGTCAATTATTTAGCCAATGTATTATGTGATAGAATGATAAAAATGCTTTAGTAGTCTTTCTTTTCAAATAGTAAATAGAACTCACCCTTTAAATTAAAAAAAAAAAAAAAGGACGGGCTGCCATTTGCAATAATCAAAGAACTCTAGAAGAAACATTACTACCAGTGGGAACACTAAGGGCTGAAGTTCCTTTAGCACACATGTGTACATCCTTCTAGATCTTTCTTGGATGTGATGGGCAATATATGGTCAACCTGACAGGATTTAGGAGACAAACATGTCTGGAGGGGCGTGTCTAGATTGAATTGATTGAGGTGGGAAACTCACCGTGAATGTGGGCAGCACTGTTCCAAGGGCTGGGGTCCTGGACTGAATGAAGAGGAGAAAGCAAGCTGAGCTTTCCTCTCTCCCTGTTTCCTGACTGCAGACCCCATGTGATCAGTCACCTCGTGTTCCTGTCACCAGAACTTCCAGTACCTCTAAACTGTGAGTTAAAATAAATCCTCTTCCTCTGACTTTCTTTGGTCAGGAATTTTGTCGCAGAAACTGAAAAGGTAACTAACACAATGGAAGAACATGACCAAGCAGAGAATAAAGGGCAGACTGTGGGGACAACAGGACTCAATAAACGAGCCCGCTGATATTTTCTTATGCGCACCACGCGACAGCGGTCGCCTTCCCTCTCTGGTTGTCTCTGAAGCCCTGTAGGCAGACCCAACGCTTCTCAGAAAATGCTGCTTTACAGGTTCTTTTTCCTTTATATGAGAAGCTCAGAGGTCACAACAGCACCGTACAGCCCAGGCAAAGCAAACTAGTCTTAAACAGAAAGGACAAGACGTCATAGAAGGAAGACTAAAACCTTGGGCATCTTGCCTTCTTTACGGCAAGGCTGCATACACCTGGTACAAATCACACTGTAGAGACACAGTCCCCCTGACATTTTAAGTTTGCATCTTGGCACTGGAGTATAAAGCCTTCTAAACATTCTCAACCTAAATTGAGCAACTTGCCACCCTCCCCCCCCCCAGGTCATAGCAGCAACAGCAGCAGCTAATGTATGTAAATCACTTGCCACAGTCTTTAACTTCCCAAAGCAGTAGGAACAGGGCCAGAGGGGGCCACACTGAGCAGCACACAGTGTGTTTCCACCCAAGCAGAGACCCTGGGCAAAGCTGACCTACAGTAAGCATGCTGTGTTTCACCAAAACATAAGCCTGGTGCCATTAAGGGCCCGCTGTGAACATCTCCACAGCGAGTGTGGGAGGCGCGAGAAACTTAGAGCCCCCCTCACTGAGCCTGGTAATTGACATAAACCTCAATGACAAGGTCATCGCAAGTTCTGCGGTTCAGAATCTATTAAATAACGCTTGGGTTGAGGGGGTCAATATTCTTCAAAAATTTTTCAGGAATAAAAGGATATGAACTAAAACAAAATCTGAGGTCTATGATGTCGTTATTAGGTTATTGTATTTCAGCTCATCATCTTAAAAAAATTGGCTCCGAGTCACTTGAGTCACTTGGCATGTGTATTGAAAGTACCCTCTGCTGGGCCCCAGCCCACAGCTTCAGATTCGGCAGGCCCTGGGGGTCACCTCTGAGCAGGTGCTGCTTCCAATGGTCTGGAAATCACTTAATGAAATCCACTACTCTCAGCTACTGCTGAATTTTGGAGAAGAGCATAGAAAAAGAAGACGGGCCCTTCCTTTGGAAATGCTGTGGATCCTAAAATACTGGCCATCAAATTGGATCACCTCCAACTACAGTTTAAAGTCCCTTACAAAGGAAGTTTCAATTCATGCCAATCTCCACTTTTAAACTTCATTATTTATTTATCTTGGGGGGGCACTACGTGTTCCTGTGGAGGATCAAGGGCAACTTCGGGAATCACCATGGATTGCTTCTACCTCCTTTTTGCTTTGCTCTGAGATTTCCCAGGTGTAGCCTGCCAGAGTCCAGGCTGGTTTTTACAAGGGACCTGGGAGCCAAAATCAGTACCTTCTGCTTGTAAGGCACATGTCAACCCCTGAATCATCTCTCTAGCCCAAGCTCTCCTTTTAAAAGCATGTGACCAAAAGGTATTTCCAGTGACTACTGAGAAATCTTCTTTTCAATATTCAGATTCATACATTACAGGTGATAGGAGCTGGATGACAAGTTTGTGTAAAGATTCTGAGATTAAGGCACCTTCAGTAGAAGAATTCCAGAGGTTTCAAAATAAGATGATCTGAGGTGGATCATTTAGCAAATTAGAAAATTAATTCTTATCCAAAGCATATTAGCTCCACCCTGCCACTCCCAGCAAGTGCTGGGCCCAGAACTGTCAGATCCCGGAATATTTCAGAGAAGCACTAAAACCAGAATTTTGTGTAAATAGGTCACAGATGCTAAACATAAATATAATTTGAAATAATTATTCATGTCAACCATGAGGAGCACTCCGCTAGGACTACTTACTGGGGCTCAAGAAAATCCTCCTGGCTCCATGTGGCATGAATGAAGCAGCTGCTGTGTGTCAAACACTTCAGCAGGAGAATCCCACCTCTAGCCTCGTGCATGATCACAGCTAGTGAATCGCTGATGCAAAATATCGCCTAACACTTCTTACAACAGCTGCCCAGGACGCATGCACAGCCCACAAGCACCAATGAAATAATCTAAACTGCAGATACAACATCTATTTCACTGGACCCTGTTTAAAAAAAAAAAAAAGCAGCAGACAAAAGCCAGTATTTAGTACTGAACATTCACCAACTTAGTATTGAACACAATCAAATCTATAGAAATTTCCAGACCTGTGTTGCTTACCTGAGAATCAGCCTTAGGACTTTCACATAAGCTACAGTAAGTTTGTTATCTATCATGGAATATTTCATGGTGCTCATAAAGCAAAGAAAATGCACAAGAGAATGGTACAGACTAAGAGAAAGGTGTTGACACCACATGGACATCTTCTATCTTAACAAGAAAGGTTGCAGTTCTGGTGTGAGAGAAGAGCACAAAGACATGCCAACTCAAATAACCAACAGTCCCCACTGGCCATGGATGTTGCTAACATATACAAATCATGCACTCACTCAGCTAAATCAGGAGACCGTGAACTATTTGACCATCCAACAGCAAAAGATGATGCAAAGTAAGCTGAAAACTTGAGAGGCAAAAAATTCGATAATCACTTAAATCAAAGCTGCTTATCATGCTTAAAGCAAAAAAATCTGGAAGTCGCTTGGTTAGATAGAATACTAACTTGAATAAGCTGTATGAATAGGTCTGTGGGGCAAAGGAAGGCACTGGCAGGGCCAGCCTAATAAGAAATACAGGCCATGCATGCCTCCAAACAAGCAAGTTTTGCCAGTGATGGCGGTCAGATTGGGTAGATCACAGCACAGGGACTGTAGTGGCCAGGGCAGCAGTTTTCTGACCGGTGACTGGACCATAACTGGCCACAGCAAGTCAGCATCCACAGTACACGGGTGATCACGGCCAAACCAAGAAACTGAGCAGCCATGACTCTCTGTGTTTACCTCCAACTTTCTCAGCAAAGGAACATTCTTGAAAATTTTCTTTGGCTGTACAAAATAAAACACGGTATATGATTTCATTTAGAACCAAGATAAAACAGGTAATAGTTTCCTTTGACAGCAGAAGAAGTCTCTTTGTAGCTTATTTTGCTTCAAACCTGATATACTTCATGAATGAATAGTGTACTTGAATGAAAAAAATAGTAAAGCTGTCTGACAAAAAAAAAAAAAAAAAGAAAAAGCCTGTCACAAACTTATTTATTAGAAACAAAGGTAGGAACATCAGAAGTTCAAAACCGTCCTTGGCTACTCATGAGCCTTAGGTCATCCATAAGACTCTTTCTCAAATATACATGTCCGATCATGCTGACAGACTTGGAGGTACATGGGAGCCCTCTTTAACAAGTCTTCTGATCTGAGGATTCCTGAATGGAAACAAAGGCCTAGGCCCCTGCTCGCTCCCACAGGCTAACTGCTTCGAAGCCACTCTATCCATCCATCTCCAATTTGTATTTTGCTTTTCTTTCCCTACCCCGCCTCAAGTCAAAGAAACTGAAAGAGAAAAGCGCTTCATGAAGAAATCTCAGTATGTTTTTGTAGTCACAGAAAGAGCGTGGTAAGGATTACATCAAAAGACGTCTTGTGAACTACCTGGGACCACAGGCAGCAGCCGCCTGGGTTCCAGGGTAAAATTACCACACTGATTCATCCAGCAACAAGGACGTTCCCAGAGCCCCGCCATCTGCCAGGCCCCTCAGTGTTTGAATGCAATCTTTTATGCCACAAGCCCGCTTCTACCCTGGAAAGACTAGAAGGGAGGTTTTGTTTACAAAACAATCCTTGAGATTACTATAATTGTCCTGTTGATTCACAGCAGCAGATTTGTTTTCATTTTTTTTTGGGGGGGGGTGATGGTTTTTATTTCAATGCAAGTTGGAGTTCTATATGTCTGGAAAAAAGTCAGTAATCAAAATTGTACTGACTGTAGGAGGAAAAGCTGGTTCGATCACATTATTTTTATAAAATTTTCAATTCTTTAAGTTAGTAATCATTTTTTAACTGTTAAAATCACAGGAAGAGCTATTTTTTAAAAATACTACCAACTCGTTTTTATTAGTACATCCTTCTCTTTTTGAACCCTTCTAGTCTAGTCCAATGTTCTTAGCACCGTGACAAAGATCCCTTTGAGAACCTAATGACAAGCTGCAGACCTCCCTGAAGAAAAATAAAAGTTCACACATCAAATTTATACATGGAAATTTTAGGGTTTATTGATGCCTCGGAATGCCAGATGAATAATTCCTGCTCTTGCCCCTGCTCTTACCCATCAATCACTAACAAAGTTTTACATTAAGCAACATATACAATTTTACAACTGTTCTCACGTCAATAAATCCTCTCTTTGATTGCTACTTCTCTCATGTTAAGAACTGACCAGAAGCAGCAAAGTGGGGTCTATCACTGCATAACTCAGTGGTCTGTTAAAGTGCAGTTTAAAATAGGCAGTGTTTGTTTTGTTTTGTTTTGTTTTGTTTTGCTGGTCGAGGTGGTGAGACTGCTTTTTGCTTGGGGCTCTTGAAACAGATGTTTGATGGGTAATTTTCCATTCTAATCAACATAATTAAAGCTAAGACATTGAGAGCATAATGCCCATGGGACATACAAGAAATAGCAATAAATCATCATTTTAAAACATTGACTTGGAAATATACCTTTTGACATTTTAGAAATGAGAAATTTGGAGTTGGAGTAGAATTCACAGAAAAATAGTGCCTATCTATTTAAGGTCTCGAACAGGGGAGAAGGGGCTGGGAGGGCGCTCAAAGGATAGTGTTTTCTGTGCAAATACAAGGGTTAAACAGTTGGGATCCCCTGAGCCCACATGAAAAGCCACCAAGCATGGAGACCACCTGCACTTGGGAGGCAGAGATGGGATTCCTGGGACAAGTTGGCTGCTGGACTCACACAATTGGTAAGTGCTGGTTCAACCAGTGACTCTGCCTCTCTTGAAGCAGAGAGCAAGCAAGGGTGAACTTGATGCTAGTAATTTTAGTCCTCCCATTCACACAAAAGGATGCTTCAGGGGCTGGGAGAGGGGAAGGGAGCGGCACTGGGAGAAGGGGAGGGAGGGGTGAAAGGAAGGAGAAAAGGGAGGGGGCAGTGTACAAGGGGGACTGGGGAAGAGCAGAGGGAGGGAAAGGACGGAGTACCTATTGAGCTTGTATGATTGGGGAAAAAAATGCGTGCACATGTATACACATACACACACACATGCAGGCACACAAAGAAAAATCAGGGGAAAAAATCATAAAATCTGTACTGGAATAAAAATTACCACACTAGAAAATAACACACATCTAAAGCAAGGTATCACCAAAAAAAGTAGAATAAAATAAAATCATAACAGTAAACAATAAATAAAAACAAAAGCAAATTAAGACATCACACAAGAGAAGAATTCTAAAATGAAGTCACTGTTAAAATGAAGTTAACTATTCAGTGTAGAAAGGGAGTCTGAGGACCACTCAAATGTCATCAGATTTGGAGTCTAAGATGTCACTAAAGCACCAGGCATAGTGGCTCACGCCTGTCATTCCAGCACCCAGGAGGGCCACCTCTAGTTCCAGCCAACCAGGACCACGTGGTGAGACTCTGTCTCAAGGTTACAAAACAGAGCAAAAAGATATCACCCTTCCTGTTTCAATAGAGGGGCCCGCACACCAGAGTTGGCTAGCAAAGGATTAAGAAATCAGCACAGGGCAAAAGAGTAACAGGCTGAGGTGCAAGCTATTTGGAAACCTCTGGAGGCTGAAAGATAACGGGGAAGTATCAGCCTAGCCAGTCACGATAAGGTCAACAGAAGTCTCTGAGTCTGCAGAAACCAAGTTCCGAGTGCTGGGCATGCAATGCTAGAAAGCGTGTCCCTCGCCCTCTGGAAGCACAATCTAGCAAGAAATGTAAGCCCACGAAGATAATTAGTATTCAGCAAAACGGGGATAGGGCGTTGGGTCTGACGGGGCGTGGTGAGCCAATGCATGTGGTGTGGAGTCAAGGGTGAGCCTGGGTGTGGCAAATGGACCATCGATCCTGGTCTCAGCCGGGAAGGGCATGGAGGGACTTTTCAGAGGGTGCCACCTGAACTCAAGGAACAAGGAGTTTGGGCTGTGGTGATGGCTGGCTTGGTAAAGTGCTTGGCGCACAGTGCTGCAGACCCAGAACCTATATGAAAAGCGAAGCATGTCCCCGTGCCTGTTGTCCAAGCACTGGGGGAGCAGAGACCCGAGGGGCACTGGGGCGCACAGCCATTCTAGCCAATCAGTGAGCCCCAGGTTCAGAGAGGGACCCTTAAAAATAAATAAGCAAATAAATAGTATAGAAGTCACTGAGGGAGCAAGACACCAATGTCAATCTCTGGCCTCCACACATACCTGCACGCATGCGCTCACAGGAAACACATACTTCAGCCAGAGGCACAGGATAGGGCATTTGTGTTAGACAGGGTGTGGCGAGCCAACGCCGGGGTGGAGTCAAGGATAAGACTGGGCGTAGCAAAAAATATCAGGGAAAAATGGGTCCCAGTAAATTAGAACATGAAATCATCCCCTGGGAAGATGTCAAGGGTGGAGCTGGCACAGTAGGTAATATACAAGGTGCCCAGGGCCCAACCAGGATGAGTCACACGGGCTGCGAGAGAGAGAGACATCAGCCGGGTACCAGCAGACGCCGGGGATGGAGAAACAGGGTCCAGAGTTGGTGGCGGGGTGAGAGACGGAGTGTGCAGGGAAACATGCAAGAAGGGTGAGTCCACCTAGCAGAGGGTGGCACCGAAAGGCGGGCGAGTCCAAGGTGGGGGTGCTGGGAGCAGACTAGGCAAGGCTGTGGGCAATAAGCACCCGAAGGTTATAATGCAGAGAGACGCAGGGTCACACCCAGCCAGCCCTGACTTCACCCTGCGCCCTCAGTTCTGGGCCTCCCCGTTCTACCTGCTGTTCTTTTCCCAGGCCTGAAACCACTGGCCAGTTCTTCCCATGACGGCTGAAAAGCAAGTATCGGAGGAAGAACTAGGCTCTCTTCCTAACCAGAATTCACAAAGTGACATTGGTAACTTTGAGAAAGAAGCTTAAAACTATAAACCTGTCAAAACTTCTTCACATATGTTGTCTAAAGCAATCTTAACCTCTTTGTGAGACCTCTAAAATCCCTGTTGCATAGATGAAGGAACTGGGAGTCCACAAAGCTAAAGCAAGTCTAATTCTGGCATGTTAACATAAATCCTTTGTTCTCCTAATACAGACAGGCTACTTGACATGGCTCACTGCAAAGACTTATTAACACTTGGGTTTTGAAAAATCAATCCTTCAGCAAATTAACACAGTAGCCATTAATTGAATTAGAGCTAAAATGCCCTTCCAAGCATCCAGCTGATTACAGATACAGGAATGATCCGAGGGACTATCTAAAGAAACTTTCATAAGGGTGCAAGGAGGCCTGGCAAATGAGGAAATGAGGGAAAAGAAAAACATGTACATATATATCATAATCATCCAAACTGCTGGGTGTAGAATACAGTAAAACAAATCTTAATCCACGTACTCTTCTGCAATTGCTTGAAAAAGAACATTGGGTTACATCTAGGATTTTGTTTCCCTAATAATGATTCATTTTTCTCAGGTAAATCCAGGTAGGATTCAGGTCCCAGATCAACAACTGTCACACCTGATTTACACCAACTATGTGCTTCTTAGCTGACCAAGAAAACTAGGCAACACGGGATGGGGAGGTGGCCTAGTGGGTAAGAGTGCTTTTTACACCAATTGGATCCTAGCACCCACATAGAAGCTGGACATTGCCACGTATGTCTGTAGGCCCATCACTAGGGAGTAGGACAGGTGGGTCCCGGAAGCTCACCGGCCAGCCAGTGTACTTCAGGTTCAGTGAGAAACCCTGCTCAAGGGAATAAGGAAGAGGATAATAGACCAAGGCGCCCCCCCCATTCTCCTCTAGCTTCCACATGAATGAGTGTGCGTACCCCCTCCCCCCCACACACACATATGCACACACATGCATCTAACACACACACACACACACACACACACACACACACACATGAAAGGAAAAGCAAAGAACTCGGAAATCTCTAGCTCTTCCCAAGGAGAACATGCAGCTCAATCATAAAAAAATTCATCTTATGTAAAACGGTGACTGTAAAAACATTGTATTTTATAAACTACAAACAGTAGTTTCTCCCAGGGGAACATGGATCTGGTTTAGTTAAATGAATTTACAAATCTATTTCCAAGTCAAAGAATACCTTGTAAGGAAATTCCTAGAAGAGCCAAGTGCAATAGGTTGTGTTTCGTGTGATGAATTAGTAGCCAAAAAGTCATTCCAAAACCAATTAGCACTTTGAGATCCACAATGGGAAATTATAAATTTATAAAACACAACATATGCAACAGGAAATTCTCTGGCAGACCGCCTTGATAACAAAGGAGAAAGCAACCGCTGAGCAGTCAGGGTGTTCCTGGCACTCTGCGATGCATCAGCAACATTTTGCCTAGCAGAGAGATTGCAATGTCTAAGCATTATAAATTCTGTGATTATCTCAGGAGCATGCTGTGCAGTATTCTGTCTAGCAAATTGAAACCGTCGAGATATTCATTTAGAAACTGGAGGCACACAATCAATATTGCTAGTTTAATCATGCTAGTAATATAGATGTCACTTGTCTTCATATGCTGACTTTAAATGGAAAAAAAAAATTTACACGACAGAAATCCATGTCTACTCCAGAAAATGAAAGAAGATCCTCATGTAAAATCGAAACTACAGGCCAGTACTGATTGCCTGGGGCCAATCCTGTCACGGAAGCAGCGTTCTGCTATAGCTAGTTCATGGGTCTCACTTCATTATTAACGCCCCAAAGAGGAACGTCCAAGAAATATGCAAACTTGGCTAGTGTTTCATAGTAATAGAAAGTACAACGCAAGCTGCTGGAGGAGAAAAGCAATTAACAGTCTCACCCAGCTGTGAAGGCTGCAAGCGACAATAACAAACCACCTTGGCTACAGTCATATGATGTTATGGGGGTAACCAATGGCTTTCCAAAAGATTTAAAGCCCACTTTGCAGCAGGGAACACATGCCTGGTTCCCTAAACCAGGCCAAGAACCTTGAAAGGGCTGGTGGGACAGGTCATAGGTCCTAGACAGGAACAAAGCAGGTTTAGCTGTAAGAACAGGGCATCAAACTGCCAACTAAACTTCTGCCATCATATCCAGAGATTAGAAAAACTCTGCGCGCTCAACCTGGGAGCTTCCTTTTGCAATGGAAAGTGCTTACTACAGAGAATCACAGCTAACCAAATTGCAGAGGATAATTGACTGTGGACTGCTTGGCCCTAAGCAAGACTTTGAAATCGCCCCCTTTCTGAAAGGGTCAGGGAATATTGTGGGAGAGGGGGTCTGTAAGAATGTAAGAGCCAGAGAGTAAGGAAGGGATGTATCTTCTAGAACAGGATGGGGCCCGATGCATCCACAAACTCACTGAAACTACGCCTGCTTCCACAAAACCTGCATCAGCATTTCAATGGAAAGGGAAAGATCTCAAGAAGCTCTGCGCCTTCCCAAGAGACTACTGAGGGTTCATGCTGGCAGGCGGAGAGGGGGAGGGGGCTACTTTCCTCAGTGATTCGCCCACTGATACATCGTCAGTGCTCCAGCAAGTGTCCAGGCACCTCCATTAGAGGGAACCAGAGGACACTTGGTGAGCTGCAAAAAGATGTGAAATTAGGAGGGTTAGAGAGATGCTCAGGGGTTAAGCCTCTGACCCCTCGCAAGCAGAAGGACCTGAGCTTGGATCTCGAATTCCATGCAAAAATGCCAGGCAGAAATGGTGGCAGCTTGCTCTTCTGGCACTAGAAGAGTGAGTCTGGGAAACCCCAGAGCAAAACAAAAAGGAGGTGGAGCAATTCAGGGGTGGTCTCCATAGACACACACAGTGCTCTCTGATACACATAGACACGCCACACACACACACACACACACAAACACACACACACACACACACACACAAGATGTGAAATTACAAGGGTAACTGGTAGGGAAGAAGCTTTGCAATGGGAAAAGATGGGGCAGGGGGTTGGACAATAAGGGTTAAAATTGAAATAAATTCATTATATTCATGTATGAAACTCTAAAAGAATAAAAAGAAATTTAAAAAAACATGAATCTGGGAAAGGGATCATAGGAAACAGGATGAATATGACAGAGTTGGGGAAGAATTAGACAGTGTAAGCTGTGAGAGTAATCAAGAACAAATTTAATCAAAATAAATTTAAATACTAAAAAACATTAGTTTCAGCTTCATAAAAAGCCATCTATTTCAGAAATGTAATTCGTATTTTGTATATATCATAAAGTTAAACTTGAGGGATTTTTAAATAAGAATAGATAATGAAAGAAGAAAGAAAAAGAAAGAAAGAGAGAGAAGGAAGGAAGGAAGGAAGGATGGAAGGAAGGAAGGAAGGAAGGAAGGAAGGAAGGAAGGAAGGAAGGAAGGAAGGAAGGAAGGAAGGATGG